>JAKSZP010007116.1:0-60394 GCA_022478985.1 Massospora cicadina | reverse complement strand
GCCCATTATTGTTTTCCTTCCTTTACACTTGGTAGGTGGGAATATCACCAGATGCATCACTTCTTGAAGAATAAAATTGATTATATTAATAAAGAATTTTAGTTTTTATATTCTTTATGCTTTTTTATCTTTTTTATATTTATATTTTTTCCCCATAAGTCCAATACTTTAAGTATTTTGTGTGGACCTATTGACTATTTGGACATCTTCAATATTCTTGTTTGTATAGGCATCATTCACCAACTTGGTGATAATTTTGAACGGTCCCATCCATAGGCGTCCAACTAGTTCTTCCCTTTTTTTAAAAATTCTCCATCATTATTTGTTAACTCAAACATTCAGATTAACTCTGAAAGTAAAACTGTACACGATCCCCTATGCACACAGGTTAACTTGTTACGTTTTTCTATAGCCAAATTCGTCAGGATCTGATCCTATTTCTCAGCCTTAATTGCCAACTTGAACGTTTGTTAATTCTGCTGATAGATCTTTAAATGATCCACTACTTGCACAGATTAATTTAGTAACATTTTTATTTGCTAAAGTCCTCTGGATATAATCATAATTTTTGGCATTCCTTGCCTTTCTCATTAATAGACTAATTTAAGATTTACTGATTTCATCCACTATTCTCTGGATCAATCGCCTTTTATTTTGATCTCATCTAACACCTCAGGAATTCACATGGTGGACCCAGTTGCAACCCAAGCTGGTCCTGCCGTTGCCTTTAGTCCAAGTAGATATCTGAAGGAACAGGTTCTCTTTCAGTGCTAGATACTTCCACATCTAGACTGCAAGGCATTTTCCCAAATTTTGGGCAGTTTTATCCTGCTCTTGATGAATCACAACATTCACAAATTGTCATGATTTCTTCTCCCAATTTTGGGTGGCAAATTATCATGTTGCTCCATTTTTCCAATAGTGGCTATTTGATTTATAAACCCCTGGATCTATTGGGGAGTTTCCTCCATTATAACTTAAATCTTCAGTTTATTGACTTTTCCCAATGCTCAATGGAATTTCATCTTCTAATTTCACCATAGTTTAATTGCCCTCAGTTGGAATTTCGTCATAAAATTTATTGGGCGCATCAAAAGTTGCTCCCAACATCTTCAGATGGACCACCATCTGTGAGGTCGTTATTTCAGTTACTATTGCTGCTGCTATAATCTGATGCAATTTGCGGTAGGGCCAGAACGCCACCTGCATGGATATTTATGCATCAAAGTCAGTAAGCACTTTTGCCCCTGCTAAGATATGGTATTATTGGTTAAATCAATTTGCAAAACTAGCCAGGCTCTCATTTTTGTGGAATTGTATACCTATAAACCTTGTTTGCAATTTGTCATCCGAGTAGGGCTTCAAAACTCCAACATAATTGCTTCTTTTGCTTCTTTATATGACCAGTTGTCCCCATTGAGGTGGGGTAGCACCAGATTCTGGCAATCATTGGTAAGACCGTTCATTACAGTCACCACTTTCTGTCAGTTTGCATAACCAAACATGGTCATCTCAAATAGGCGGAAAAACGCCAAGGCGTTATCTCAATAAATGGTGGCAATTTCAGCATATTTCAAAATTCCTTGGTCACTCCACTCATAGAAGATCCTTGCCACCTACTTGAGTAGCCATAGGAGTGGCTTCAGGAGTCATTTCTGACACACCACAAATGATTTGGGCATATTTTGGGGCGGAGAGGCCTTCCAAATCATAGTTTCGCATGCCTTTTTGTTGGCCTCATTCACCTTGAATTACACACAATCACATTTGTGATTTACTAATTCCTCAATACGCTTTGTCAATTTCTCCATCACTTCATGAAACCGCCACATGCGTTCTCAATCAACTTCACATTCAGTTTTTTTAAATAGAATTTCTTTTCTAAGTTCGCCCTCTTTCCACTTCAAAGAGGCAAATTTTCCACACAGGTCGTTATTCACCATTCTGACTTGTTTGAAAATCTCCTCCTACTTGGTTACACGCTCCTCTAAGGTACTAACATCAGCCTGAGATGCTGAGCTAAGCACATTTTGATTGACGGCCTGTAGTTCTGCCCAGAGCTTCCAAAGCTCATCCTTATAAAACATCATGGTTTAAGTTGGCTTTTGTTAACTCAACTACCCCCTATAGTGAGCACCAATGTTAAAATCTTAGGCTTGGATGGTTTCTCGCTTCTGGCCCTAGATTTCAACTGCACAGATTCGTGAATCCTGGTGTTGATTGTCTGATTGGAACCGATAGACTGGCACAAAAATAGTATGGAGACTATTAATATTGTTGATTGCCCAAAAGCCACGTTGATTGATTTATCCAACGCTAGACAGGTGCTTCTTTATTTTGAAGATGTTCTGGTACTGGTAGGGAACACTTTCCCTATTCTCTTCTCACAGAGCCAAGTGGAGACTTGAAAGTAATAACCTAAGGATAACTGATCCTTGCACTCTTCTCTTAAGAGTAATGTTAAACAAATAAATGTATAACAACTTAGTTAAAATCAAGTTTTAATCTATTTTTATTAGGAAATATTTGAGGGTTTTTATAGTTAAAATCGACACACAACTTTTCAGCTGTCTGCTGGGATAATATGCGCTCCTATGCTGGTTTAAACCTCAAGTGTTATGCACCAAATCTCGTCAGGTGTCATTGACTTGAGTTTCTTAGGCAGTGTAATCCTCAGCTGTTTGATGATCAAACAATTGGTATTAGAACTTGAAATCAATTGTTTTGGATGATGACGACTTTACTCTCTAAATCTGGTGGTAGAACTCTTGGGTAGTTTCCAACAACTATTCATTTGTTACGCTCTGAACATTTCCCCAAAATTCAATTATTGAGCATTGCTCCTGTATTGAATTATTAAGTAATTTCGTCAGGGATGATTGCTAACAATAATCTCATCAGTTGGTGACTACTGACAAGATATTAAATGATTTACTGCAATAATTCAACTGTCAGATGTTATTCCCTCATTTATTCATGCTTATTATCATTGAGGATGATCACCAACGATAATCTCATCAGAAGCAACTGTTGCTGATTCTATATAATTGTAACAAATTGTCAAATTAATTAATTGGTCAATAGGTTGGACAATGTGGTTAATTTAAATTCCAACAACCTCAAAATCAAGGTCTGGAAGCCCTAAAACCTCAGCAATGAAGCCCAATGGGCATGCGCATTCAGTAAATGAGGAATAAAGTGTTGAATTCTTGGTTTTTTCGCCAATGTCATTGGGACATTGGAAAATGTTGTTATCAGTTTACAACATGCTTCAAAAACCTTGGGGCAAATCCTGACGGGCGTGTAACTCTTAAAAAGAATGTGTCCAGGGACAAAACCTTGGTTAAACTCACTAATGGCATCAGGCCATTGGGAAATGTTACCACCAATACAAAAAACACTTTGAACACATTGGGTACAAAGCCCAGCGGGAATGTTTTTTATGACAAATGTACTTAATGGTAAGTTATCAGCAAAAGTCGCCCCTAGCCTAAAACTCTCCACTTAAAATTTAGAATAATTGTTCAATGCAATTGCTTGGCCGAATGGACGCCAAAGCAACTGGGTGTGGGTTGGTTGGGTATCCCAAACCCATTTACAACCCCTTGGGACTGCCCATACATGGGTTTTTGGGAGGTTACTAGAACTCATTGGGCAAGACGCTGTTATGCTAACAATCAGAAACGCGGTAAAACTGCAATTTGGGTGTCTGAGGTCGAACTGACAGTGACTCAGCCCACCGCTGACAATTTTGAAGTCAGATCTAACTTTATTTGTCTTTTTCACCATTTTAATCAAAGTTCGCCAGGTTAGGTCAAATTTTGAGGACCCCAATCCCAAGTCTTTCTAAGCTATTCCCAAAGCAATCATCTATTTAAGCAGTTGTAACACACTGAGAAAATCAACAGTCGAGTTTCTATTCTTGAAATCCAAAATCCTGTTTCCCCAAATCCTTATCATTATTATAACCTATTTAAAACACCTATCCCAATCCCAATTTTATCATCTCCCAAACCCGCGGGCCCAGGGGCTGTGATAGCCCGGTTTTTAGCTGGGTTCTTAATCACATTAATAACCCATTGTCGCTCATTGGCAAAAACTTTTCCCGTTTAACTAAACGTCTTTCATGCAGCAGTGCCTCTGGAATTTGGACTTGCCATTTGGGTGTTTCGGCATCCAGACTGGCAGGCTGGGATTAACTACACCTGCTGCATTCTTGACATAAACAACCGTTCATTAATTTCAGCCATTTCCGCCCTCCTTGTTGAGATGGGCGCAGCAGTGGTCATCATCTATCAGATAAATAGGGTTGTAAAGGAGTTTTACTATGGACGCACTGGCACAGTGTCTCCAGCTTTTACTCAAACCACCCTCCAAAATGAGATTCTCATGCTAGAAGCCGCTGAGGTGGCCTTGGTTTCGGATTCCAGCTAAAATCAGTATCTGTATTGATTCTAAAAGTTGCTGCGGCTTCCATGCCTGTGTTAGTATATTATGGCACTCTGAATCAAAGATCATCTGCTCCTGTTGTAAGCCTTGTGATTTCCCCAAACCTAATTGAAATCTCTTCCTTATATATGGACTTGACCATATCTTCCAATAAACAGAATTCCGCCTACATTTTTTTAACAATATTAGTTAGTATCAAATATCACCAGGTGTCTTTTGAGGCCTTGGTTGACACTGAAGCATTGGGTAAATTTATGAGCCTAGAGTTGGCCCATCAGCTTAATCTTGATCTTGACCTGTACTTGGGTCCTGCAGTAATGGTTGCTTTGTTGGCCTCTCAGCCATCATACAAAGTATGGCGCCCAGTACCTTTCCCGGTTCACCAGTTTAATTTTTGCAATCATTTTTCAGTAATGGCTAACCTTATGTTCCCAGTAATTTTGGGTGTGGGTTGGTGGCGTCAGCAGCATGTAAGGATTACCTTGAGTCTAATATGCTGTCGTTCTCTAATGGTCAGATGGAGGGCGAGTTTCTTATAATGGATACTCTCACTAAAACTTAAGTTCATAGTTTACTTCCTTGTTTCCCCTGTGGGCCTCCCATCAGATTTTCCAGAAGCGTTAATGAGTTATCAGAGTAATTTTGACTCCTAGAAGGCGGAATGTCTCCCCCACATACAGAATTTTACTTTGGGGTTTTGGACAACGGTGAAGGTAGTGAACATAAACTGCCTACTATACCTGCATACAGCGGAGGAGGAGAATTCCCTCAATGCATGGTTGGATGATATGCTTAAGAAAGGTTGGCTGTTCAAAGAAAGTTCCCCAGTTGCCTCTCCCATCATCTTTGCCAAGAAGGCCGATGATTCCCTTTATACCTGCACGGATTACTGTCATATTAATAAGATCACAGTCAACAATCCCTACCGTCTGCCTTTGTAACAGACAATTGGGCAAGCAATTTCCAAATTGCGTGCGTTCTCAAATCTCAACCTTGTTAATGCCTTTAATCAGATTTAGGTGAAGGAAGGTCAGGAATGGCTTACCGCATTCTAAATGAATTGAGGAATACTCCAATTTTATGTGATGTCTTTTGGGCTAAATCATGCGCCAGCCATGTTCCAAGGGATGATTGATATTGTGCTGGATGATTTCCAGTTCACCTGCGCGGTTTCATAAATTGATGATATCTTTGTACACTCCCCTACTCCCAAACAACATGCAAAGGACTTAGAAATGATAGTGGCTGCCTTACATAAGGCGGGCCTGTTTGTTAAGCCTCCAAAATGTGAGTTATACAGAGAGGAGGTTACCTTCTTAGGAAATATCATCTTAAAATATGGTGTTGATTCTCAGCGTAGAGTCTTGATTCTGCTGAGTCAGTTTGCACAGGGTACTATCCACTGAGCAACCAAAATCAGATGAAATGAAGATCGCCAATTCTAAATAAAAACTTAATAAACCTTACACGGAGCTATCGCCCCTTATTTTGACCTTTATTTTATTAATATGCAGACCTCTCTGAAACAACCTAATTTCTGAAAAGAACCCCCCTTAATCCTCCGTGTGAATTTTTATATCTCAATTCCTCAATCTGGATGCATCCTCAGCTTTGTAGTCTTTTATTCATTTTCCCTTTTACTCAAAAATCATATTTATGTTGAATCTTGGCATAATTCCTCCATTCTCGCCAATTGGTCAACATTTCAATTGACTATTATTTTTATACCTCTTTTTATCAATCTTAAGACTCGTCTCGATTCCCCCTCCAATCTGCTAGTATGGTTAGCATATCATTCAGTCATATCAACTTCCTGACATTACCCCCCCTTTGACTGGACGATATGCTCTTACTGTTTGTATGTTTTAAGGAACTTTTCGTGAACTTTGATGATCTGACCCTCCGCGGGTTCCTTTATGGTGTAGACATCCATGCCAGTCTTCTCAATTATCTCAAACAGGCCAGCCCAGATGCTTGAGGGTTTGTTTTTCCTCCCAAAAATGTGCTGATCGTGGAATAAAACATGGTCCCCTACAGTGAACAGCGGAAGTCCTCTTTGTCTCTTCTGATCAGCTTCCTGATCGCGAATCTTCCTAGCTAAACTGTTAGAGTAGGCTTCCATTTGCAGCTTAATCGATGCA
This sequence comes from Massospora cicadina, assembly GCA_022478985.1. Classification (NCBI taxonomy): domain Eukaryota; kingdom Fungi; phylum Entomophthoromycota; class Entomophthoromycetes; order Entomophthorales; family Entomophthoraceae; genus Massospora; species Massospora cicadina. The sequence goes on along the minus strand of JAKSZP010007116.1, from coordinate 53,804 downwards.
TTCATAAGAGTCTTCAAATATCGCTGGGGGCCCACCCCACCAGTATCCTCTACACACGAGTAAAGTAAGGCAGGAAGAGCTGGATGTTGACCATACAGCAGTTGGAACGGGCTCTTACCAGTGGATGAATGATAGCTGATATTATATGTGATCACAGCTGTAGGTAGAAGGGCGCTCCATTATGAGGGTTGATCCTTTACCAATTTATGGAGTATGTTCACTAGGGTTCTGTTAACCTGCTCCACCAACCCATTTGATTCTTGATGATATGTGGTGGTCAAAACCCCACAAATCGCCATCAACTCATTCAACTTTGGCAGAATGTGCAAAGTAAAATTGGTTCTACTATCCATTAAAATGAATTGCGGGCAGCCTTGTCGCTGTATAACACACACCATAATAAACTTGGCAGTGGTGACCGCGCCCAAGTTGTTAATGGCCCTGGCCTCCACCCATCAAGTCAAATGATTGATGGTGATGATTATATACTTGGATCAATTGGCTCTAGTTGGCAGAGGTCCCACTACATCAATGGTTACAGTGTGCCAGGCGAACTGGGGTTTGACCATCTTGTATGTGGTCTTCTTGTGGAATGGTTTTTTCACTTGACACTGATGACAACAACTAACCGTTTTCAAATACGTTTTAATGCATGCTCTCCCAGTAGTATTGGGGTCGCAAAAACTCCAGCGTCTTCTGCAATCCTCCATGACCTACAGCCAATGAGCATCCATAATAATCGCAGGTCTGGCCAAAGATTTAGGGAAACTCAACGTTAAGTCTCCGATCTGGTTATATAGTTCTCCCTCATGTAGGAAAGTATCCGCCCTGAAATTATCTAATACCTTGATCACATGCAGCGGCTCGTCTTGTTATTTTGTTCACCACCATCTTCTCATACATTATGTTAGCTAAATCCGCTGTGATAGCAACTGTTGGCAGCCAAGAAAAACAATCTGCATTTTGATGTTTTGCTCCCAGACAGTGTATAATCTCAAAATCAAATGCCTGGAGCTTCAGTGCCCAACGTGTGAGTCGCCTTTCTGGTTCATGCAGATTCTGCAGCCAACTCAAGGAAGCGTGGTCCATCACTACTTGGAATTGTACCCCATGTAGATATACCTAAAACTTTTTGTAAGCGTAGATCACCGCTAAACACTCTCACTTGGTAATGGTGTAGTTCTGTTCATGAAAGTTCAAGCTTTGACTACAAAATGCGACAAGATGCTCTATGCCATTGTCGTCCTTCTGATATATTGCCCCTATAGCAGAGAGGGAAGTGTCCATTTGCACTATGAACTGTTTATCAAAGTTGGGGTATTGCAAAATAGTTCCGCTTGCTAATGCAGTGAGCAACATGTTGAAAGCGTTCTGGCATCATTCTGTCCAATCAAAAGAAGCGTTTTTATTTAACAACTCAAATAGTGGGGCCCCAATGCAACTGAAATTTGGAATGAACCATCAGTAATACCTGACCATCCCAAGAAACACCTGATTATCCCGCCTATTACCTGGTCGAGTCATCTTGCTTATTGCTTCCACTTTAGCTGGCTGCAGTTTTGACCCATTTGAATCCATGACGAACCTGAGGTATTCCAAATGTTCTTTAAAGAAATGGCACTTTCAAGGCTTAATTTTGATATTAGCGGCTGCGAGGCGTTAGAAACACTTGTTCCAAGTGTGAAAGGTGTTCAGTAAATGTCTGCGAGAACAAATTGATATCATCGAGGTAAACTAAAACGCAGGACAGCTTTAAATCACCTAGAATCGTATCCATGGCACACTGGAACGTAGCTGGGGCATTGCAAAACCCTTGTGGCATGCGAGTTGGCTGGAATAACCCTCTCAAAGTGATGATAGCGCATTTTTCCCATTATGCTGATGGCAATTTGTTCTGCCAGTACCCTGAGATCAGATCCATGGCAGAGAAATAATACGCCCCTCCCAATTGGTCCAACGCATCATCAATCTGCAGAAGAGGGTAAGAATCATTCTTCATTACGTTATTGAGTTTTCTGATAGTCAATAACCACTTGATTTGTGCCATTTTTTCCTTTACAATGAGCACCAGTGATGCCCATGGACTGTTTGATGGCTCTAGCATCCCCTGCACAATAAGTTTTTTCACCTCATCGGAGACAACCTCCTCTGCTGCTTTGTAATGTATAATAGGTCGCGATTGAATGGGAGAGTGATCCCCCGTATCTATCCAATGTACCACCCCTTGAGTGCACCCCAAATCATGATCATCATGTGCAAAAATATCTCAGTACTTTTCAAATAAAGCCATAACCTTATCTTGCTATTCTGCTGATAATCCCATAAGCGCTTCCCGCGAAACCATTGTCAATATTCCAAATGATGAGCTTGCTGGTAGTCTTAGATCCTCCCAGGAGTTGAAATAATGAATACGGCGGACTTCCTCTATAGGAACTAAGTGTAAGTAAGCCACCACTTGGTGCCGCCAGATCATTATTGTCTTCTTCTGTAAGTTCACTAGCAGAACTTTCACTTCTCCATTCCCAGGTAGCAGTAGCCCTAGATCCACATGTGGTTTGAGCCAAGAGTGCTGGTGAGGAGCCATGATTTCTCCATAAAGCCCTTTAGGGACATCAATTTCAAGCCCAGTCCCTACTATGCACTGATGTCCAGATGGTAGGCTCAAATCACTTGCTGCCCAAAGCGGAATCCCTTTGTACTCACAAATCTGGTTGGTGAGGACCCTGGTCCACCACTTCAGTCATTAATAACGAACAGGAATCACTCCATCGCTGTATGCTAAATTGATTTGACTAGAGCGGAATGGATCCATTGGGATTCCACAAGAGGTAAAATAAACAGTAATCTGTTGTCCTAAAATATGAAGAGTTTCCTCCGCCATGTTTATCACAACACCATATTTCCTCATAAATGCTGAGCCGATTAACATATTATAGTTGTTGTTTGGCAAAACCACTGCTGGATTGGAAGCCCGGACTGACCCAAATTGTAAGGGCAGTGCACTATATACTCCTTCAGACATAGTGCTATGCATCCCTGTGGTTCCATATACTACTTGATGGTCCACAGCCAGTTTCAACAGAAGTTTAGCCACCGATCGGGTAGAGACTATGTTCACAGGGGCTCCCATGTCAATGATAGCGCGTATTTTTGTGTTTTGAACGAAAATGTCACAATAAGTACATTACAAGTAAGAGGAACCATCAGTGTTTATTACATGTACGTCCAAGGGCTTAGTGTTAATTAAGAAGGAGGAAATGCCCTTGCTGGCCTGAGGATACTCGTTGATGATTTTTCCACCAAAATGGCTATGTTAACCCCTACTAAAGAGTCAACAGCCATCTAGGGATCTGCGTTACTTGTGCCAGTCTGTTCTAAAATCTGCCACGCATATGGCTTCTGCGCGTTCTGGCAGAGCTTGGGGATTGAGGGTGAACTTTTACTCTTGGAAGCAGAAGCAGGGGTATTTAATGAAAGCTGCTGGTATAGCAATTCATACAATTGAGTTCCAAATCCTACCCAATTAGAAGCTTGGGAAGCGTTAGGGACAAGTGGATTGAACATAGCGGAGGTAGAGCATCCAGTCTCTACTTTGCTCAAGCTTTTCCCTGCTTGTTTTCCTCGGTTGGCATTGTATACACTTGTGTTTTGCTAGGGCAGTTTAACACATAATGCCCTCTTCATCCGCACTGGAAGCAAGTATTAATGAAAGGTTCAAATATATAGCTTGCAGCGGAATGACCGGTGCAAAAATTAACTGTATGTTCTCAAGATCATGAATGAACCTGCAGATCATACCTAGGCCAAAAAGGATTCGCAGATCTGTATGATGGACAAATATGTTCCAGAGTTTGATAACTTAGTCGCTGTATCCCATACTCTGAAGAGTTTGGTGCGGGGATAGAAGAGGGTTTTTGGGCTATATTAGGGGCGCTGATCATGGCGGAGAGTCAACGTAAGGTATTCACAATTCAAATAAGTCCTGCATCTCCATCTAAAACATGAGACATAACATTATATAGTTCCAATATGGTTTGACAGCTGCTGTCATCGCTATACCAACATCCTCGGTGGATAAAATGTTAGCTCCAATTAGTATATGTGCTTCCACTGAGAAATGTTCAGCAAAATCTAACAGGGTCTCATTTTGGTGAAATTGTATAGTCAGGAAGTCATCTTTCCATTGTGCCATCTTGGTTGCACCCCAAACAGCTGGAGAACAATCACTTTAATTTTTTGTAGGATGTCAAGCTGTTTGGAAGGTCCAAGTAATTTAATTGGCGCTTTCCACATCTAGAGCAGACAGTAACAGTTTTCTTTCTGTCAATCAGAAGCCCCTTCCACAGCAAATTCAAATAGCTTGAAGTAACCATGTAGATTACCATCATGACTGAAAGGAGGTAATTTTTCGATTTGCACAGCTTCGCCTTGCTCCAGGCTCCTACAGCAAGGATCAGGCAATTTGGTTCCGGAGCAACTAAGGGAACCACCCCCTTGTGAATTATCATACAGCTGGCCAGTTGAGATCAAATCTGGCATAATAACTCAAAGGAAGTAGAGTCGTACAGGGAATATGTTTCAGCGCCTGAGGGATATTTGTTAGTGGATCCATAGCATTCTTCTCCCAAATAGCCACTAACTGCACCATTCCCCCAGCTCCTGCATACTCCACAAAATGCTCATTGATCAACTGCTCCACTTTAACTGAATGGCATCTACACCGTCCATCCTGGAATTCCCATTGCAGTGCTGCATATTGATTTTGCAACTCCTGACGATACTCCCGCTCCACAAGCAACTGCTGCTCCACTGCTTGTAGTTGCAAGAGGACATCTTCAATTGTATTCTGTATATGGTTGTGCTGCTGGCTAGCTTTATCCACTTGTTTATTAGCAGCGTTTATTTGGGTAAAGAGGGCGTCTTGTTCCTGTACCAATCCCTCATTGGCCCATCGAAGGGTATCAAGTTGTTTGCAGTTCATCATACTCTCTTGTCTCATGGATTGGAAGAAGGAAAACTTGACGCTGCTCATCCTGGTTAATGGCTTTCAATTGTGTAGCCCAACGGATTAGCTGAAGATATTTGGGGGATGTTGACCAAAGTATAAGCGCGTTATCAGCCATTCACTGACCACTTCATTTGATATGAAGTTGGTTTACTTCAGCTGATACAAAAACTGACTTGATCCGCCACTTGCAGTTCCACCAGTGTTATATTTTTTAAGATGAGCAATTATGGCTTCGAGTGCTTCCGCCTATTTGGTTAAATCCATCATAAAGAGCTCAGAATTGTTTCCCAATGTTGTGACATCCCGAATCCATTCCATCAATAAGCCATGCCAATCCAACAGTTTTTCAATTACCTGAGATAACTCAAGATTTAACTGGGGTACCAACATGTCCAATTGATGGCAGATGTTCTCAACACGGTGGTCCATTTTCCCAAGCACCCCCTGTACCTCTGAAAAAGAGAGATTGAGGTGGTTGAGCAAGAGGTGAGTATCGTTTTGCTGTGCTCAAGTGAACTGCATCACATCTCCAATATCTATATTGTGGCGAGCCAACACACGCAGTAACTGGTGAATAAACAGTTGCACATAAGCGACTAGATACTCCTCAATTCTGCGGGTACCAAGGCGGCGAGTCAACCCCATTGTAGTTGCATCCAGATAGGACATGTACATGGCGTAGCGATTTTCTTGGTCTCTTTAGTTATATAACAAACTCAAGGTATACTCCCTCGCCTCATCTTCATATAACTGATATTCGCATAACAGCCACTCCAGAATATTCCACAGCTGCTGAGGGGTCACATTTATGGAGTGTCCTAGTTGGTTGACCGTCAGCTCAGGGCAGTTTTATAGTTGCTAATTGATCATAACTTCATCATTACCCGGTTCAGTCACAGTGAATAATATTGGTTCATTATTAGGTGCCTCCCATGCTTCTTCCACATAATGCGCGCGGAATCTGATAGAATGGTGATGTAATGAATGAGGGCTTATCATCATATTTCAGCGTCGAAGAACTACAGTTGACCAAACATCGATGAATCCCCCCTTGGGTTGGGACCATCTAGTACTAAAAAAAGAACTACAGTTGATCAATGGCCCCATGTAGTGAGCACCACTGTTGATTATCAGCGTAGAGTCTTGATTCCGCCAAGTCAGTTTGCACAGGATATTATCCACTGAGCAACCAAATCAGATGATATGAAGATTGCCAATTCTTAATAAAAACTTAATAGACTATATACAGAGCTATCGCCCCTTATTTTGACCTTTATTATTTTATTAATATGCAGACCTCTCTGAAACAACCTAATTTCTGAAAAGAACCCCCTTAAACCTCCGTGTGACTCTTTATATCTCAATTCCCCTAGATGGATGCATCCTCAGCTTTGTAGTCTTCTATTCATTTTCCCTTTTACTCAAAACTCTCATTTATGTCGAATCTCAGCATAATTCCCCTATTCTCACCAATTGGTCAACATCTCAATCGACTATTATTATTTTACCTCTTTTCATCAATCTCAAGTCTCGTCTCAATTCTCCTCTGATCTGCCAGTATGGTTAGCATATCATCCTGTCATATCAACTTCCTGACAGATGGGTACGCCATTCCCCCCAACAAGTTGGACGCCATTTGCGAATGGCCAACTCCAACAACACAAAAGCAATTGAGAAACTTCTTGGGTACTATATTACCTTAAAAAAATTTTCCCCTGCCCTATCCCAGTTAGCTGCCCCACTTCACTTGCTCACGGGTAAGAATGTTTTTTTCATTGGACGCTGAGTACCAGTAGTAATTTAAGTCAATTCAAGAGTGTTCTTGTCACCCCCCATCCTAAAGCATGAAGACTCCACCAAGTTCTATTTTGTAGTATGCGATGTGTCATCTGTTGTGGTTGGGGCCATCTTTCTTCAGAAGTATGATGGGTTGGAACATCCGGTTGCCCACTTTACCCACAAGATCACTCCCACTGAAAAGTCTTGGGACATATATGATAAGGAGCTGGCAGCCATAGCGTGGGCCTTGACCCATTAGCGGTATCTCTTTTAGGGCGCTCAGCATGAGTTAACAGTGCTTACGGGTAACCAAGCCCTTCTTTTTTTAGTACTAGATGGTGACTAAGCCTTTCTTTATTTCTGAAAACCACAGAATTTGGAACACCAGCAGGCCCAAACTATTGGGATTTGTGTAGCTTTAACTTCAAGTATGAGTTTGTAAAAGGAGCGTTGAATATCCTTCCTGACTTCCTAAGTCACAACCCCACACAATGTCCTGTAGACTCAGATGAGGCGGATCTGGTCACATTCATCCCTCACACCCAAATATTATCCATTGTCCCTACCATGGTTTTGACAGTGAACTTAGTTCTGGATGCACCCCTAATCTCCCGAGTTTTGGCAGTGCAAAAAGACCTATGCAGAAGGGGTGGACCTTCTGGAGTGGTTGTTCCTTCCTGCTTCCAAACATTCCTTGTATTCTCTGGATGAGGGTCTCATTCAATTTTGGTTGCAGATTTAAGTTCCTCCCTTCCTTCGAGCTGAAGTGATTCAGGCTCATCATGATCCTCCTGCAGTCGGACATCCCAAGAATAAGAAGTTTCTCAACTTAATTAAGCTTACCTACAATTGGGCGGGCTTGTCAAAAAATGTTCCAGCATAGACTGCAGTTTGTGTAACTTTTGCGCAGTTTAAGTTGGACTGGTCTGGCAAGAATGGTCTTCTTCATTACTTACAACAGAAAGAGGGTCCAAAACATTAGTGTTCGTGGACTTCATCATTGAATTTCCCAGTTACAATGGGTTTACATCAGTGAAGGTGGTTGTCAACCGCTTCACAAAATTTTCCCTATTCATCCCTTGTTCTTCCGCAATTACTTCTGAGGAAACTGCTCATCTTTTAGTGCGCCATGTTTTCTCAATGATTGTCCTCCCACAGGAGATTTTCAGCATCATGATCCCCAGTTCACGGCGCAATTCTGGATTGAGCTCTTGGCGATCTTGAATATTATACCCTGTCACTCCACCACGCATCACCCACTATCTGATGGCCAAACTGAACGGGTTAAACAGATCCTGGAACAGTACCTGCAGTGCTACGCTACTGCTATTAAGGATACCCGGGCAAATGACCTTCCCCTTGCTCAGTTTGCATATAACAGAACGCACGCTTCCATTGGACCTTCCCCATATGAAGCAGCCTTGGGTTCAGCCCCTCATTTTCAGTTGGCCCGTGCCTTTGCCCATAGGCACCAGCTGCTGCTGACCATGCCCAACATATCCAGACAAATCAGTCCTTAGTTTGGGAGCATCTAACTAAGGCTATAGTGACTACAAGTGGTTTACAGATTGAAGAAGCTCCCAGCTCACAAAATCAAGGTGGGTTCATATGTCATGTTTGACATGTGACATTTGCAGATGCAGGTGCCCTCACGCAAGTTTGCAAGCAAATACTCAGGTACCCACTTGGTAAAGGAAAATTTGGGTAATGGCGCTTTCCATCAGAAAACACCACCCCACTTGAAGCAACACCCAGTCTTCCATGTGTCCCAAATGTCCCCATTCAAGGGGGCTATCCCCTCGAAACCAGAGCCTGTTGTGATCAAGGGTGCAAGGAGGCTGAAGTGGAGGGCATTCTGGCTTCCTGCAAATCTCGGTGATATGTCCAATATCTCGCATGTGGAAAGGCTATCCAGCCTATGAGAACAGCTGGGTCTGTGCTCAAGGTTGTGCCAACTATCTGGAGCTGGTCGAGGCTTTCCATGACACCCACCCAGATGCTCCCCGCCCCCCCCCCCCCAAAAAATTGCTACCTTAATGGCGATCAAGTTTCCCAAGGCCCACAAAAAATGTGGCCCTCACTCAGTGTTGAGTTTTCCAAGATGCGCTTGCTGGTGCTAACGCTAGGGAACCCTACAAGTAGGCTGACTGCAAGGGGCTAGCATCAGCCAAGAGGATAGGGGCAGCTCCAGATGTGACAATGGATGAGACTCCGTTCATTTAGATAAATTGACTTAATAAAAATATAAGATAAAATAGATCTTATGAATGGAAGTATTTTATTAGAATAATAATTAGGGATAATTATAGGAATTTGGGGACACGTGGCACAAGAATCATCATGGCCCCATCCAAGTAGGGTTTCTCTGACCTTCTGGATTGCCCACTATTCTGACCCTTACTTAGATCAAGCCACCCTCGTGACCAGGTCAGGTGATATCCCAGGTAACATGTCCTAAGGAAAGAAAATGTACCATTTCCTCGAATTTGGGGTAACTTATACCAAGCCCCAAATTTACTATACTTGTAGATTTGACTCTTATTTTTGAATCTAATAATCCATTTAGGATTTACACCCCTTGAAGGGGGATATCAATCCTTCCCCTGGACAAGGCTTATGCCTAACCCATGGAAAATCCTGACAGAGCCCCCTCCAGCCTTGGCCTAGGGGAGCAAGTTGTGGCCTGAGGGTCGGAGGACTCGAGTTTGGGGGTGTGGAGCCTCAGGCGAAATGCAGACCATATCAGTGATAGTGCCTGGTGTGGTTAGGGTTTAAAGCCGGACAAAAACATCGGCTAAGGCCCTTATACTTGACTCAGAGGTCTCAGGTGTGAATAGGGTTGAAGCCGGACAAATTCATTGGCTAAGGCCCTCATAGTAAAATTCAGATCGCTCTTTGTGAAAGGTGGCTTCAAACTCCTTGATCCGCAATCCGCTGCTATCTGAGCAATTTGGTTTTTCATAATGGCTGTCTTCAAGCTACCATTTGGTTTTGAGGTTGGTTAACTCCAGCCTAAGCTGCAAGTTGTCGATGGTAAGCGTTTTGATCCAGTCAGTCTTGTACCAGATTTCCAACTGCAGGCTGACCAGTAGCCTTTGTTCCTTCATGATTTCCAACTTGGAGGCTGTCATCTCCGCCTCCATCTGAGCTATCCATTCATACATCTCCTCTGCCATCTTTGCCATGCGGGCTTCAGCCTCTTCAATTTTTTGGTTCATTTCAGTTGCCATTCAAACCTGGCATCTTGCGATCACCTTATCCGCCAGCAGAATCAGGTAAGGCTTGGGGAAAAGGTCATTGACAGTGGGTAGCGCGGGCGAGCGACCCCACGAGCTTGGAAGATGACTAGGCGTTGGTAGGGGGTGGCCCCCTGAGAATTCCAATAGGGGGCCTCTTTGAGTGATGCCAAGCCACCATCTCAGGATTGGGGCGAGCAAATCCCACTCCCAACCAAAAGTGAATCATGTGACAAGGTTTGAGAGGGAATTACAAAGTGGGCCAGAAGGTTGGTATCAGTAGTGGAGGTGACGACATCCAGTTTCTTAAGCTTCGCGTCTTTAACTCTCATCTTCATTGGGATTGGCGCTATCTCAATCAGAGAGTTGAACTGGGTAATCTAAATTATTTATTTTAATAATATTTGGCCCGATCTTGGGAGGGGCGCCATCAAAATTGGAAAGAGGTAGTGTTGCTGGAAAAGAGACATTGAGCTGATTGTGTTTTAGGCCTCCTGCAAATTTTTGAAGCTTGTCGATATTGGGAATTGATTCTCAACTTGTCCCAACTTTGAATGGAGGGCTTTGGTTTAAATTATCTAAATAAATATTAAAGTTAGTATATAAAATTTAATTATTTTGTTGAAACTTGAGCACTTGGATCAATTTGATATTCAATTTTTGCCCAATGATGAGTTTAGCTTAGCCAATTTATCTGGGTTTTGTCCAAAGCTGAAGAGTTTTTGAACATGACCCTTTCATCACAGTAGACAGGTCCTAGCGCCCAATTGTCATCCCTCTGGGTGATGTCCTCAAAAGCTTCCTCTCTCCAAGCATCCCACATCCTCTTGAACTGTGATGCTTGGTCCCTGTAATAATTTATTGCCTTCATTAATCTTTTTATTTTATGATGCTGGCATTTTGGCTCAAGTTCATCCTTTTTTAATTCTTCAGACGTTTTTAACAGGTCCAGCATGGGTTTCAGCTGACAGGGAGCTTAGAAGAAAACAAAGTCTTCAGGGGAACACTCAAAGGACTTCCTTGGGAAAGCAGACCCAACTGTGGTTGGGTCTTGGCCGTTCCATCAGAGGTAAGTGAGAAGATCGGCGTCCGTCATGCTCATGGTTGGTTCATCATTGTCCAAGATTGAGGAAAACACCTCAGGGCGCGCCAGGGAAGCGCTCCTGTAGTGAGCACCAGTTGTCAGGTTTCCCCAAGATGCGCTCGCTGGTGCTAATGCTGGGGAACCCAACAAGTAGGCTGACTGCAAGGGGCTAGTTTCATCCAAGAGGACAGGGGTGGCTCCGGATGCAACAATGGATGAGACTCCATTCATTTAGATAAATTGACTTAATAAAAATATAAGATAAAATAGATCTTATGATGGAAGTACTTTATTAGAATAATTATGGATATTTATAGATTATTTGGGGACACGTGGCATAAGGATCATCGTGGCCCCATCCAAGTAGGGCTTCTCCTGGCCTTCTTGATTTCCCACTATTCTGACCCTTACTTAGATAAAGCCACCCTCGTGACCAGGTCAGGTGATATCCCAGGTCACATGTCCTAAGGGAAGGTAATGTACCATTTCCTCAAATTTGGGGTAACTTATACCAAGACTGAATTCAATGTACTTGTAGATTCAACTCTTATTTTCAAATCTAATAATCCGTTAAGGAATTACACCCCTTGAAGGGGGATGTCCCGATCCTTCCCCTGGACAATGCTTACACCTAACCCAGGGAAAATCCCGACACTCAGTTCTTTAGTGGTGGCGCCCCCTTTGGCAAAAGGGAAGGGTAATGTAAGTCTGGGGGAGCGTCCCCTTATCTTAGACTGGGAGGTGTTTCTGTTCCCCACTAAAAAGGGTCTGATAAGGGCAGCTGTACCCCTTGTCTCACAGGGCAATCTCGCCCATGTGCTAGATGAGCAATGGGTGACAGCTCTTCCTTTGAAAATCACACCACCTGTCCCAGCACTTGCCTCTGCCAAATTAGTACAACAAATCAAGGAAATTGCGCCAAAATAATGATAAACTGTCACTCCCATGGGCAAAAAAGTTCTTACAAAGTCAAGGGCAATGAGCCCTTGAAATCAAGATATGGAAGCCTCAAAACCTTGGCAATGAAGACTAACGGGCAGACACATACAGTAAATGAGGAATCAAGTGTTGAATTCTTGGTGAAAGTCGCCAATGGCATTGGGACATTGGAAAATGTTGTCATCAGTTTAAAACCTACTTCAAAAACCTTGAGTATAAAGCCTGATGGGCGTGTGCCTCTTAAAAAGATTGTGTTCAGGGATGAATCCTCAATTGAACTCACCTTTGGCATCAGGCCATTAGGTAATGTTATTACTAATATGAAACCCACCTTGAGCACATTAGGTACAAAGCCTGATGGGCATGTACCATCTATGACAAATGTACTTAGTGTTGAGTCATCAGCAAAAGTTGCCCCTAGCCTAAAACCCTTCCCTCAGAATCATTGTTTGATGCTTCTTGCTTGGCCAAACGGACTTTATAGTGACTGGGTGTTGGCAGGTTGGGTATCCCAAACCTGTCTGACCTCATGGGACTGTCCCTACGTGGGGTGGCCTTGGGAGGTTCCCATCACCCATCAGGCAAAAAGCCGTCATTCTAACCATCAGAAATGTGGTAAACCACAATTTGGGTGTCCAAGGTCAATCTGACAGATACTCAGCCGCTGCTGACAATTATGAAGTCATTTCAAAGTAGATTCATCCTTTTCCCCCTTTTGCTCAGAGTTCGGTGTTTTAGGTCAAATCTTAAGGGCCCCAATCCCAAGTTTTTCTAAACTATTCCCCAAAATAATCATCACTCTAAGCAGTCATAACACACTGAGAAAATTGACGGTTGTTTTTCTATATTTAAAATCCAATAAAATCCTGTTTCCAAAATCCTTATCTTTATCATGATGAAATATTAAAACATCTACCCCAATTTCAATTTTACCACCTCCCAAACCTTCAAGACCAGGGGCCATGATACTCTGGCACGTAGCCAGGTTCTTATTCACATTTATGACCCATTGTCGCTTGTTAGCAAAAACTTTTCCAACTCAACTAAAAGTTGTTTATGCAGCAGTGCTTCTGGCATTTGGGCTTGCCATTTAAGTGCTTCAGCATCCAGACTGGAAGGCCATTCTAAACTTAACTTGCCACATTACTAACAGTTTGGGTCCATTTTAGATTATTTCCAAGATGTCAATGGATGCATATCCCATCAAGAACCTCACAGATGGAAGAATGCTAGCAGGGTCCATGCTAAGTACCTATAGCAGTGGATTCAAGAAAATAACAGGAGTGTTTTCAAAGTACCACTCAACTATTAAGATGGTTATGTCCTGACAATATTTTTAAGTCCTAAAAAGGACTTCTGAACCAAAATAATGGTTAAGTCTTAAAAATAAGACATCCAAACCAGGAAAACTGGCAAGTCATAGTATACTTAGGAGCCAGTTTGGGGAATATTAAATAAAAAGATGGACCGCTAAACCAAGTAAAGATCATGTCCCTTATAAAAATAGGAAAATATAATAAAAAATTGATAAAATATGAAAAAAACTTAAAAAAACATAAAAGGGCTGTATATTTTATAATTTTTTATTAATGATCCTCAATCTGGAGATGATTCCGCCAATGTCATTTCTTGTGGGAGGGAGGACGTATAACAGTAGGAGTAAATAAACCAGCAAGATCTATTTTATATCAAATGATATCAAGGGCTAGACCTACTCAAAGCCAGGTTTGTTGAGCAGAATCAGAACCCTGAGAGAATGCAACAAGGGGAAGAGAAATTGAGATGTTGGTACTTGCCAAATGCAATACTCTGGATTGGAGAAGGAATCAACAGAAAAGGAAGAGGCAGTTGGCAAACAACCCCAAATAAACCCAATATGGCACTGGAGCTGGAAGATTAGTCTTGAGTGCTTGCTGATGAGCTTTGTCAAGAACTTTGAACTTATGGGCCAGCATAGAGCAAGGGATACTAGTTTGAGTTTGCTAATCATGCCCCCAATCAGAGCCATGAGGGGGAGATATTAATGTGAGGTGCCGGAGATGAGGTGGTCGTTCAAGGAGTGAACAGCATCCTGAAGGCAACGACTATGAGCTTCTTGGAATCAAAATCAGAGCAAACTATGAATTTGGGGGAGGCTGGAAGCTTTGTGGTCCAACTTCAAAGAACTTGGCCCACGAAACAAAGAGCATAGGCTGCAACATTTTGATCTAAGATGCTTGAGAGATTGGAGGTGTTCAGAGCCTCAGCAAGGGCCTCAGTTACTTGGTTCCTTAAATCTGTGTAGGGGAGCTCAAAATGTTCACAATTCCTGATAGCTAGTTCAGTTCAAAGAACAGCTGGTTTATAATATTGTCCAAGTCAAAAAAGGAGCTCAAGAAGCAAGTCAGGTCTAGCACAAAATAACTGACTAAATTTGGATGGCATTGATTCAAGAGGCTCAATAATTATAATAGGATTATTTGTGAAAAGAGCCAAATCTAGCAGAGTATTGAAGTATAATCTGGGAACCAATGGAAGAGGAATAATCAGTAGCAATTCATTTAAGATGATCACTATTCTGGTTTCATCAGGATCAGATACCATTTTGGTAGTTCAGAAGAAGGACTACCTACAAGCGCTTGACTTGGATTATGAGTCCTAGGGGGACCATAAAAGAGATTTTCTAAGCATAATGACTATCAATTCGAAGAGCTGGGCATCTTCAGCATAAAGATTGTAAGATATTGCTGGTACCAAGAATTAGAATTTAAAATATTATTTGGATGTGAGGGGGGATGTCAGACTTTTTATAAATGGTCAACATTATCCAATTTGGTGTAGAAAAGGCTCTAATTTATTCTAGTTTCAGCGCAATGAATTTCTAATTTATATAATAAGCTCATCGAAAAGAAAAAAATTCAAAAGGATGAAATTGCCAAAAAATCATTAATAGAAAAAAATAAAAACAGGTATTGTTAAAACATTGTTATTTTTGCCATGAGAAAGATATCAACAGTAGTGACCTGCTGTCAAGGACGAGGAGGAGAGATCAGGGAATCAAGGATGCCAAACCAAGATACTGAATATAACAACAAGTCATATGCCTTGACCATGGGAAACTGGCTTTCTGGGCCTAACATCATCATGAGTAAATCAACTAGACCGGCATGGCAGTGGGTTGTGAGGACCACGCTCTGAGGAGGCAGTAGTGAGAAAGAAAAGGAAGAGAACTGCATGCTGAATGTTTTCCTGAGCAGGGTTAAGTGCAGATAAGCTGTGCTCTGATGGAAACTAATTATTTGACCGGTCTGAGGCAGCATTCTCCTGTCCTGATCCTATTCTCACTGGAAATCTAGTCAAGAGGGGGTTGTGCTGGGATTTTTGCCCACCTTTCCAGCTTCCTAGGTTATCTGCTGATTCACTAGGGGATAAGTAACGCTAGTGTAAGAATCAGATATTGGTTAACCTTGTTTTTGGATTAATTTTGTCCAAGGATTTTAAGTAATTTGCCAGGTTTGAATCCATCAGGGATCAATCCGCATGAATGCTTAAAATCTTGTTGGGCAGAGTTTCTGAAAAATTTTTGGCATCTGATAGTTGATCGCTGATTGACTATCAGGTGTACCAATTGAGATCAGTCAAATTTCATCACTGACTGATTAGAAATTTATTTAGGAGTTGTGAGGCAAGTGATGCCGCCTGCAACTAGAGAATTGATCAGTTGGTTTGCGACCTGCTATAAAGGTTAAAGAGTCACATTACCTAAGCATGTCACTAGCCAAATGTAGTTGGTTTGCTGTGATCAAGTGGAAACATTAGGGATACGTTTTCTGGCTCTTTCCATTTTTAGGTTTCTGGGACGCCTGATGGAGGAATCTCTTACCTGATGAATAAGATTATTGCTGGTGGAGACGTCATAGGGAAATTCAATGGCAACAGCTGCCGTATCATGGCTGAGGCGCCAACTGAGGAGTTGGGCAATAAATTCACCCTATAAATTCCCTGGTAACTTTATTAATAAAGCAGATAGAAAAGATCAGAGAAAAGATCAAAATTAGTTCAAAATTCTTTTTATCTTCAGTTATTTATTGTTGTAGTACAATAAATTGTGGACTCTTTTGTGCAATAAAGAGTAAGTATTGGATATCCTCAGAAGAGAAGCAGACCTTTGATTTGTATCTCCGCTGACTCAATATGACAATAACTAAGGCCAGGAATTTCTGAATCTAAGAGTGGATTAAGTTCAGCCAGAATAGGGAAATTTCCCTAATTTGAAATCAATATTTCGTGGATTATTCCAAGTTTAGCGTTGGACCACATCTGGTTTAATTATTTACCTATGGATAATATTCATGATACTATTATTGCTCATATATATCTTTCAATAAACGCTAATTGTGCACATGACCAAACCTATGATATTATTAGATGGGAACTATCAGTCAAAAGAAGTCTTTAGCAACATCTGAAAAGTTTTTAATACATCATTGTGAATATTTTTAAAGACCTGCTTATGTTGGTTTTCCTAATTAATAAAAAATAATTGTGCAAATTTTGGCTGTTTTTCATCAATTGTTTAGGAGAAATGTATCACATATATACATATATAGACCTACAATGATTTTATATTTAAAGAGATTAGTAAAATTAATCAATTGGTCAAAACAATTAAAAATTTAACAAATTCATATTATATTAAGATAGGCACACTACCTAGCCCATTACACTATAGATTTCAATGATTGAAATAATATCACCGCTTTATATTATAGAAGTTAGGTTTGATATTTTAGGGTAAGCAGTTTATATTGCTTTAATTAGTTTGACAGGTTCTATGATTTTATTTAGCGCGTGATGATACCAATGACTGAAATGCTATCTACCATGTTATTTATAAAGTTTGTCAGTTTAGTATCAACTTTAAGATATTCAAAATCAACTTGTTATTCAATTGGAATATATGAAATTTTTACATATTAAATAAACATAACTATAATATATTTTTTGGAGTCAAAAGATTACATATATAGTTTACTAATTTTTTTTAATCTAACCTGATAGATATTGGCTAGTTGACAGATCTACTATACCAAAAACTAATACTAGCATTTTATATTTTTCAGATTTATTATACAAAACAGACTAATTACTTAATGGATTTTAAAACTAATTTTTAGTCTCAGGTAGTTGCAGATCTAATATAATGGAAAACTGACGCTAGCAAATTATATCATATAATTCTGGATCCAATCAGATTTCATACTTGTTTATAATGAATTTTTAGAGCTAATCAGTAGATCTTGGCTAGTTGACAGGCTTACTATACAGGAAAACTGACACTGTTGAATTATATTATAGTTATAAAAAGATAAAGCGCTAACTCTGTTAATTCTCAGCGTATAGGCTTGATTCTGCTGAGTCAAATTTGCACAGGGTATTAGCCATTGAGCAACCAAATCGGATGATATGAAGATCACTGACTCACTAATAAAACTCAATAAGTTATATATAGAGCTATCACCCCTAGTTTTGACCTTTATTTGATATAAATCGCATATTAACTTCAATCACTTAATCACCTCGGAAAAGACCCCCTCTTTAATCCTCCATGTGACTCTTTATATCTTGGTTCCTCAAGCTGGATGCATCCTCAGCTTGGTAGTTTTTTATTCATCTTCCCTTTTCTAGATACTCTCATTTGTATCAAATCTCAGCACAAATCCCCTCAATTTTCTGAATGGTCATCATTTTGATTGATTATAATTTGTATACCCTTTTCTGTAAATCTCAAGACTTGTCTCAATTCCCCCTCCAATCCACCTTATGGGTAGTGTATCATCCAGTCATATTAACTTCCTGACATTACTCCCCCTTTGACTGCACATATGCTCTTACTGTTTATATGCACGGAATAATATCATGTGAACTCGTTGATAATCTGGCCCCCCACAAGTCCCTTTATGGTGTAGACATCCATGCCAGTCTTCTCAATTATCTTGAATGGGCCAGCCCAGATGTTGGAGAGCTTGTTTTTCCGCCCAAATCTTTGCTGGTTGTGAAATAAAACATGGTCCCCCACAGCGAACAGCGGGAGTCCACTCCATCTCTTCTGATTGGCTGCCTGATTGCAAATCCTTTTGGCCAGACTGGTGGAGTAGGATTCCATTGCAGCTTGGTCAATGTATCCGTAAGAGTCTTCAAATATCGCTGGGGATCCACACCACCAGTGTCCTCTACGCACAAATAAAGAAAGGCGGGCAGAGCCAGATGCTGACCATACAGCAGTTGAAATGGGCTCTTACCAGTGGACAAATGATAGCTGATATTATATGTGAACACAGCTGTAGGTAGAAGGGCACCCCATTCTGAGGGCCAATCCTTTACCAATTTGTGGAGTATGTTCACTAGGGTTCTGTTGACCCGCTCTACCATCCCATTTGTTTCTGGATGATAGGGGTGGTCAAAACCCCGCGAATTGCCATCAAGTCATTCAAATTTGGCAGGATATATGTAGTGAAGTTGGTTCTGTTATCCATCATAATGAACTGTGGGCAGCCATGTCGCTGTACAACACACTCCATAATAAACATGGCAGTGGTGACCGCGCCCAAGTTGTTGATGGCCCTGGCCTCCACCCATCAAGTCAGATGATCTATGGTGAAGATATTTTACTTGGTTCGATTGGTGCTAGTTGGCAGAGGTCCCATTACATCAATGGATACAGTGTGCCAGGCGAGACAAGGTTTAACTAACTGGTATGTGGTTTACTTGTGGAAGGGATTTTCCACTTGACAGTGATGGCAACAACTAACCGTTTCCAATACATTGTAATGCATGCTCTCCCAGTAGTATCAGGGTCACAAAAACTCCAGCGTTTTCCGCAATCCTCCATGTCCTACAGCCTGATGAGCATCCATAATAATCAAGGGTCTAGACGAAGATTAGGGAAACTCAGCGTTGAGTCTTTGATCTGCTTATATAGTTCCCCCTTGCGTAGAAAAGTATCTTTCCTGAACCCATTTAATACTTTGATCACCTGCGGCGGCTCATCCTGATATTTGTTCGCCACCATCTTTTTGTACATTATGTTGGCTAAATCTGCTGTGATAGCAACCGTTTGCAGCTGAGAACGACAATCTACATTTTGATGTTTTGCTTCTAATGATGTAAAATCTTGAAATTGTATGCTTGAAGCTTCAGAGCCCAACGAGCGAGCCATCCTTCCAGTTCACATATATTATGTAGCCAGCGCAAGGAAGCATGATCTGTCACTACTTGGAATCTTACCTCATGCAAATATACCCAAAATTGTTTATAAGCGTAGATCACTGCTAAACACTCCTGCTAGGTCATGGTGTAGTTTTGTTTGTGACAGTTCAAGCTTTGACTACAGAATGCGACAGGATGCTCCACACCATCATCGTCCTTCTGGGATAATACTGCCCCTATTGTGGTGAGGGATGCATCCATTTGTACTATAAACTGTTTGTCAAAGTTGGGATATTGCAAAATGGGTGAGCTTGTTAATGCAGTTCACAGCACATTGAAAGCATTCTGGCATTGTTCTGTCCAATCAAAAGAAGCGTTTTTCTTTAACAACTCAAAGAGTGGGGCCCCAATGCAACTGAAAATTGGGAATGAACCATCAGTAATACCTGACCATCACCAGAAACACCTGAATGTCCCGCTTATTACCTGAGCGAGTCATCTTGCTTATCGCTTCCACTTTAGCTGGCTGCAGTCTTGACCCATTTGAATCCAAAACGAACCTGAGGTATTCCAAATATTCTTTAAAGAAATGGCACTTCTGAGGCTTTATTTTGATATTAGCAGCAGCGAGGCAATGAAACACTTGTTCCAAGTGGGCAAGGTGCTCTGTAAATGTCCGCGAGAACACATTGATGTCATCAAGGTAAACTAGGATGCAGGACAGCTTTAAATCATCTAAGATCGTATCCATGGAATGCTGAAATGTAGTTGGGGCGTTACACAACCCTTGTGGCATGCAAGTTGGATGATACAATCCTCTCAAAGTGATGATCGCACATTTCTCCCATTCTGCTAATGAAATTCAATCTGCCAGTACCCTGAGAGCAGATCCATGGTGGAAAAATAATTTTCCCCACCCAATCAGTCTAATGCGTCATCAATCCGCGGTAGAGGGTAGGAATCCTTCTTCGTTACATTATTGAGTTTACAATAGTCAATAACCACTCGATTTGAACCGTCCTTTTTCTTTACAATGAGCACCGGTGATGCCCATGGATTGTTTGATGGCTCTAGCATTCCTTGCACGATAAGTTGTTCCAACTCATTGGTGAAAACCTCTTCCACCACTTTTGAACGTCTGATAGGTCACAATAAAATGGGAGGGTGATCCCCCATATCTATCCGATGTACCACTCCTTGATAGCACCCCAAATCATGATTGTCATGTGCAAAAATATCTTGATACTTTTCAAATAATTCCATAGCCTTCTCTTGGTGTTCCGCCAATAATTCTGTGAGTGCTTCCCGCGAAACCATGGTCAGTATGCCAAACAATGAGCTTGCCGGTAGTCTGAGATCCTCCTATGAGCCAAAATCATGAATACGATGAACTTCCTCTATAGGAACTAAGTGTAGGTAAGCCAACACTTGGTGCCGCCAGAATTATTGTCTTCTTCTGTAAGTTCACTAGCAGCACTTTAACTTCTCCATTCCCAGGTAGCAGTAGCCCTGAATCCACATGTGGTTTGAGCCAAGAGTGCTGGTGAGGAGCCATGAATTCTCCATAAATCCCTTTAGAGACATCAATTTCAAGCCCAGTCCCTACTATGCAATGATGTCCAGATGGTAGGCTCAAATCACTTGCTGCCCACAAGCGAAAATCCTTTTTGCTCATATATCTAGTTGGAGAGGTCCTGGTCTACTGCCTCAGTTGCTGATAACAAACAGGAATCACTCTGTCGCTGTATGCTAGAATGATTTGACTAGAATGGAACGGATCCATTGGGATTCCACAAGAGGTAAAATATACGGGGATCTGTTTACTTAAAATAGTAATAGTTTCCTCCGCCATATTTATCACAACACCAAATTTTTCATAAATGCCACGCCAATTAACATATTATAGTAGTTATTTTGCAAAACCACTTCTGGAGTGGACACCTGGACTGACCCAAATTGTAAAGGCAACACACTATATTCTTCTTCAGACACAGTGCTATGCGTTCCCATGTTCCCATATACTACTCGATGGTCCACAACCAGTTTCAACGGAAGTTTAGCCACCAACCGAGTAGAGATTATGTTCACAGGGGCTCCCATGTCTATGATAGCACAAAGTTTTGTGTTTTGTACAAAAATGTCAAATTAAGTATATTCCAAGTAAGAAGAGCCATCAGCGTTTATTACATGTACATCCAAGGGCTTTGTGTTACTTAAAAAGGAGAAAATGCCCTTGCCAACATGAGGATACTCAATAGCAATTTTCTCTACCAGAATGGCTACATTAACCCCTACTAAAGAAGCAATGTTTGTCGAGGGATCCGCGTTGCTGGTGCCGGTCTGTTCCAGGATCTGCCACACATATGGCTTCTGCACGTTCTGGTGGAACTTGGGGCTCTGGGGTGAACTTTTACTCTTGGAAGCAGAAGCAGGGGTATTTGATGAAAGCTGCTGGTATGACAAATCATCTGATTGAGGTTTAAATTCTACCCAAAAGACGTTTGGGAAGTGCTAGGAACAAGTGAATTGGACTTAGTGGAGGTAAAGCATCCCATCTCTACTTAACTCAAGCTTTTCCCTGCTCAATTTTCTCATTTGGCATTGCATATACTTGTGGTTTGCTAGGGCAATTACCTGCATAATGCCTTCTTCATCCACACTGGAAGCAAGTGTTCATATAAGGTTCACATATATAGCTTGTAGCAGAAGGACCAGTTCAGAAGTTACCAGTATGGTTCCAAGGTCGTGGATGAACTGGCGAAGCGTACATGAGCTAAAAGGGGTCCACTGACTCATATGAGAGACAAATACATTACACAGCTGATAACCCAGTCGCTGCAGCCCATATCCTGAAGAGTTGGGAGCGGAGACAGAAGAGGTTTTTTTGGGCTACGTTGGGGGCGCTGATCATGGTGGAGAGTCGATGTAAGGTTTTTCATGATTTGAATATGTCCAGCATCTCCATCCAACACGTGAGACATAGCGTTATATAGTTCCTGATGAGGTATGACAGCCGTCATCATCGCTATACCAACATCCTCAGCGGATAAAATGTTAGCTCCAAGTAGGACATGTGCTTCCACCAAAAAATGCTCAGCGAAATCTAACAGGGTCTCATTTTGGTGAAATTGTATAGTCATAAAGTTGGCTTTCTGTTGGGCCATCTTGGTAGTGCGCCCAAACAGATGGATAACAATTGCTTTAACTTCTTTGTAGAATACCGAGCTATCTGAAAAGATAGCAGGTAACTTGATCAGCACTTTCCACATCTATAGCGGACAGCAATAGTTTCGCTTTTCGTCAATCAGTAGCCCCTTCCACAGCAAATTCAAAATGCTTAAAGTAACCGTGTAGATTCCTGTAATGACTGAAAGGAGGTTTTCTTTGATTCAAACGACTTTTCCTTACTCCAGGTTCCTGCCGCAAGGAGCAGGCAAATTGGGCTTGGAGCGACTTTGTGAACCATCCCTTTGTGCATTATCATACCACCAGGTGGACAAACTTGAATCCGTCAAAAAGGACTCAGAAGAAGTGGTGTCACGCGGGGGGTCCATTGTAATGCCCAAGGGATATTCATTTGCTGATCCATAGCATTCTTCCCCCTAATTGCCACTAACTGCCCCACTTCCCCCAGCTCCAGCATTCCCCATGAAATGTTCATTGATCAACTGCTCCATTTTAACTGAATAGCATTTACACCATCCATCCTGAAATTCTTGTTGCAGCATTTAATACTGATGTTGCAACTCCTGACAGAATTCCCTCTCTACGTTCAGTTTCTGTTCCACAACTTGTAATTGCGAGAGGACCTCTTCAAATATGTTTTGCAGGTGGGTATGCTGCCAGCTAGCGTTATCCGCTTATTGATTGGCGTTGTTTATTTGGTTAATGAGGGAGGCTTGTTCCCATACCAATTCCTCATTGGCCCATCAAAGGGTATTAAGGCGCCCTTGCATGTCCACATACTCTCTTATCTCACAAATTGGAAGAGGGAAGGCTCATTGGCGCTCAGCCTGACTAACAACTTCCAGTTGTGTAACACAACAAATAAGCTGGAAATATTTGGGAGATGTTGACCAAAGGATAAGCGCGTTATCTGCCATTCGCTAGGTACTCCATTCGATATGAAGTTGGGTTAATTCAGCCAATAAAGAGCCAACTAGGTATGCCACTTGCCGTTCCATCAGTGTCATTTTTTACCTAAGCTGGGCAATCATGGCTTTGAGAGCTTCCGCTCATTCAGCTAGCTCCATAATAAAGCGCTCAGTATTATTCCCCAACGTTGTTATGTCATGAATCCACTCCGCCAATAGGCCATGATGATCCAGCAGTTCTCTTATTACTCAAGGTAATTCTAAATTTAACTGTGGTACCAAAAGGTCCAATTGACGGCGAACATCCCCAATGTGATGTTTCATCTGTACCAGCACCCCTTGTACCTCCAAAAATGAATGATTGAGGTGGTCAATCAAGAGGAGAGTATTGTGTTGCTGTGCTTGAGTGAACCTTAATACATCCTCAATTTCAATATTGAGGTGAGCCAGCACACGCAGTAGCTGGCAAATCAATGGTTGCACATAAGCAACTAGATATTCCTCAATTATGTGGGTACCAAGGTGGTGAGCCATCCCCGTTGTAGTCACATCCAAATATGACATTTACATGACGTAGTGATTTTCTTGCTCGCGTTGGTTATAGAATAAGCTCAGGGCGTTTTCCCCAGCCTCATCTTTGTATAGGAAATATCCGTGCAACAACCATTCCATAATATCTCACAGTTGCTGAGGAGTCACATTTGTGGAGTGTCCTTGTTGGTTGGTCGTCAGCTCAGGGCAATTCTCTAATTGCATATTGATCATAGCTTTTAATCCCTCAGTTTAGTCACAGTAAATAATGTTTGTACGTTGGTAGGTGCCTCCCATGCTTCTTCAGCATACCGCGCACGGAATCTAATCAAATTATGGCGAAATGAATGAAGGCTCATTATTGTATCCTATTGTTGAAAAACTACAGTTGACCAGTGGCCCCCTGTAGTGAGCACCACTGTTAATTCTTAGTGTATAGGCTCGATTCCACTGAGTTGGTTTGCACAGGGTATTAGCCACTGAGCAACCAAATTGGACGATATTAAGATTACCTACTCACTAATAAAACTCAATAAGTTATATATGGAGCTATCGCCCCTAGTTTCAACCTTTATTTAATATAAATCGCAGATTTATCTTCAATCACTTAATCACCTCGGAAAAGACCCCCTCTTCAATCCTCCATGTGACTCTTTATATCTTGGTTCCTCAAGCTGGATGCATCCTCAGCTTGGTAGTTTTTTATTCATCTTCCCTTTTCTAGATACTCTCATTTGTATTAAATCTCAGCACAAATCCCCGATTTGCCAAATGGTCATCATTTTGATTGATTATAACTCATATACCCTTTTCCATAAATCTCAAGACTCATCTCAATTCCCCCTCCGATCTGCCTTATGGGTAGCGTATCATTCAGTCATATCAACTTCCTGATAAACTCTTTTTAAGGAGTATAGTACTACATATGAAAAAGGCAACTTTGATTTAGGATGTACACAAGATTTGTTACTGTCAAATCTCATGATATAAATACTGTCAGAAACTGCAAGACCAAGGAGGAGTTTGCTAAGGCCAGAGTTATAAAACTGGCTGCTCGATTGTCTCAAACCTACCTTAGACCAACGCTGGGTAAGGGTCAAGAATGCCCAGGTTAGTACTAAGGAGCCGCGTGATGCAGTTCATGGTACTAGATTAATGACATTAAGGTTTACAAAATATGTCCCAACAAAAATGGTCACTAGGTATACTATTTACATGGGGACTAAAGCTGTTACTAGAAATACAATATTATTAAATTTAGGAAAGATTCTTCTTAATTTCAAACCTTAAGTTTTGTCATACATAAGCTATGTTTTTACCTTTATGGTAGTCTTTTCCCATTGGCTAAACTTTCTTAGTTCTGGAACAAGATGCTAATGACCTATCCCCATAAACTCCCTTATAGTTGTTTATTAATTTATCTCTTTTATAATAACTTCTAAAAAAGTTTTATCTGTTGAGGTTTTGTCTGGTCTTGCCATAAAACTCCTTAAAGAATATCTAAAGCCTTTGGTTAATTTATGCTCTTAAGATATAATTCTGATCCAATTAGACCATGGTGGTGACATAATACTTTTACTTGAAGCTCCACAAGGTTTAGAACAAAGTATACAGTTGGTCATGTATTCTCCTTGGAGTCTATCAAAGTCATCATATTCCTGAGCTACCTTGTAAGTTAAGGGAGCAACCCCTGCAGCTGAATTGGGAGCTATTCTCATTTCAGACCAATAAATGGAAAACCGGTGGCCTTCTCTCTCGTCACCCTGGGCAATTTAGACCATGTGGTTTATGAAAGGTGACAGTATATCCCTTGTAAGTCACATCATTTTCCCCGATGATAACCACTCATGAGTTGGTACAGAGAATACAGGGTGTGTGGGGAAGTGGCGGTAGCCAGGGATCTCTTCCAGCAGTGGGTTGACAGATAGTCTTCCCTTCAAAAGGTTTCTGGATGTTAGATTTCCACTGATGTAGTTAAATTGAGTCCTGCATGAGAAAATAAAATAAATTGGTTTCAAATTTGCGAATTCCTAGCTTCCATGGATCTTTTCACTAGTGATTGCAAGCTCATCCCTGATAGGTATGGGCGCATTAAACCTCTTCCTGACTCAGTGAGACCAGATACATAGGGCCTGGCCATGGGCACACCCAGTCGCCCACCAAATGAAGCGATGCCAATCTTTCAAGCTAAATTACAGTGGGATGGGAAAGTTGGCTGTGTAGTTTAAGCGTGAGTTGGATGGTCAGGCTGGGATCAATCCTGTGGCAAAGAATCTCTGGATGTTAATTTGGCATAATCAAAAATTGAAAAATTATTACCAACAGTGGATGTCATCATTTGGGTCCCCATTTTTTGGTGAGCTTATAAAGAAGCAGACCTTGACAGGTTCCACTGTGTTGAATGGTTGACTGGACCTGAATTGTCAGGTAGATTAGATATCAGAAATGATATTAGCTTACTTCTAATTTATTATACCCTATGTCACCCATATTAGCTTAATGACAAAAAATATATTCTAAGTAAAAAAAAAGCTTAGGATTTGTGGCCCAGCAGTTCCACTTAAACATTTGACTTAATGACCGAGATCAGGGCTTTGTTGGTCATGTCAAAATTAGTTTTTAATATTGATTGAGTTACAGTCAGTTATCTACTAATTAGTAGTACAAAATACCTTGGTATGTGCTACCATTGCTCAAGAAAGTGATAGTTTAGATATTTCCAGAAGCGTCAGAGGAAACACTGTCTTGATGTAATTGTGTCAGTGAGACTCTGTCCACAAGGGCGAGATGGGTTACAGCGGGACGCCTAATAGTTTGTAGGCCCTTTGAAGATCTTCATCGTGATTCACTGGTTAAGTGGCGATGTGAGGTGAGGTGTCATGAGAAAGGTGTGGTTAACATCAAGCCATATAAATTCTCTCTAGTTTTAGACAAATAAAAAATAATAATTTTACCCAAAAATCTTTTTGTAGTTTGAAATATGCAAGCTTTTTGTACGTAATTGTTTTCAGCTGCATTAAGTCAAGAAATTACTTGTGATCAGGATGATCAGGGCAGGAAGCCGTTGCACAAGTAAACTACAGGAGAATTCAGCCTCAAAGTCCTATCTCTAAGGAGTTTATATCTTAATAACTATCACCATATGGTCTATTGTCCTCATACAATAGACTTTCATAACTTGGATTTTAATCCCAGACGAAGAACCAGACCATCTGAAGTAGGTCAAAAATTCATCACACTGTCAATCCATTTTTCCTTTTTCTACCCTTCAACAATTCCAAATAAAAACAGATCCTTAATATATCACATTTTATTTGTGAGTTATAGCAGTCTGCCAGGCAATTTGTAACAATGGATACCAATTTTGGACATCTGTGATTGGTGCTTTCAGCTGCCTTACTACTGTTTCATCCATCAATATGGATGGCTGTACCACAGGTCTTCTGTTTGGTGCTCAGGGAGGTCACTATCTCAGAACTCTAGGCCGGTCTTATTATTATCAGCACGTTCCATGAAATAATGGAACAACCTAAGTTTTGGTCTGTCCCCACCTTTCTTGGTGAGAAGGGTGCCTCAATGGTTTTTGTCATAAGGGGATGACTTGTTCTTCAACTTGAAAAATTTACACATCAGCTAGGAATTATATCATCACCCTGAACACAATACCTTTTCCTCCTGGACCACATATGGAATGATTGGGGCCCTCTTGTGCTCCATTTCTGTCCAGCTTAGATGGCTCTCAAGCATGAGGGTGTTGTTTGTCCCAGTGGCCATTTTCCTGTCTCCTCAACCCGCTGTTCTGTGTCAGTGGAGTTATTGGGGCGGTCAATTCAGATGCTCTGGGGGAACTGACATACTTATATATGTGGGTGCCTTTGTCAACTACTGTTCAGCTACCAGAGGTGGAGGAGGCTTATGTGGCTAGTGCCACGGTTTTCTCTCGTGAGGGTGCTTTAAGTATCAGTCAGGAGGATACCTCTTTTTCCCTTGTTATGTCTCGGCAGGTGGCCAAGGGCCAAGCTCAGGCGTATTTTCTGTTATCTGTACAGATCCAGTTGGACTCTTAGGTGGTATCCGTGGAGGCTCTCCTAGACGTGGGTGAAGCCAGGAACATCATGAGCTTGCAGATCGGTCAAGATTTTATCTAGATCTTGATGTCAGGTCATCTATATCGAGTGCATTGTCAACCTCAAAGACATGTTATGCGGTGCAGCAGCCTAACCATTCTCAGTGCATGGATATGGATTTTGTGATTGGTTCGCTGCTGTTCTGGATTGTTTTCTGTTATCCTTGTGGTTAGGTGGTGGTGGCTACAACAGGTGAGTATCAATCTGGAGCCCAACATGTTATCATTTGCAAATCTGCATGTGCGGTGTGAGTTTCCAATTATTGACGTTATTTCCACTGTTAAAGCAGTGGGATCAATTGTTTCACTCCTTTCCTCACAGTGCTGCCGGAGAATTTCCCTTCTAGCTTGGCTCAGTTCCAGGCTATTTTGATATGTAAAAGGCCAACCGCCTTTTCTCTCACTCCAATTATGATATGGCTTTCTGTTTGGATTTAAATGTAATTAACATCAACTGTCCATTGTATCCATATACCAAGCAGGAGGACAAAGCCCTGGAGGAATTTGGATGACATGCTCGTAAAAGGTTCAGAGTTTAAGGAGATGTCTCCAATCACATCTCCCATAGTTTCCACTCTGAAGACTGATGGTAAGTTGCCCCCTGCATTGACTATGGGCATTTAAATAATATCACTGTTCATGATCCTTACCCCCTTCCCCTGAGCAGACAATTAGCCATGGGATTGCAAAATCCCAAGTGTTTTTTAAGCTCAATCTCATAAATGTGTTTAGCCAGATTCAGGTGGTGGAAAGTTAGGAGTGACTTATGACGGTACGTACTTGTATAGATATCTTCCAGTTCTTTACAATGCCTTTTAGCTTAAAAATTCACTGGCCACATTAGAGAAGTTGATCGATGATATGTATGGCAAACTTTAGTTCACCTGTGCAGTGGCATATATTGATGATATCCTCATGCATTCCCTCACTCCTAAATGGCATCATAAGGATTTGCAGGTGACGTTGGCTGCGTTTCACAAAGCTGCCCTTTATATGGAACCTTCTAAGTGCAAGTTTTCAGGAAAGAGGTTACCTTCCTTGATAACTTGGTCCTTAAGGATAGTTCTGCGATTACTCTCAGAAAGCTCAAGGACATCTATTATGGACTAACCCCACCACCCAGAAACAGTTGTGGAGCTTCTTGGGCACCATCATATCTAAAGGAATTCTCTCCGGCCCTCTCGCAGCTAGCCACGCCAATGTATCCCTTGACAGGAAAGAACATTCCATTCTCGATGGACGGTGGATTGCCAAAAGGCATTTGACGCCATCAAGGAGTTGTTTGTGGCATCGCCTGCTTTAAAGCACGCTGAACCCATGAAGCCTTTAATCATCGCATGAGATGCATCATCAGCTGCTGTGAGGGCAGTGTTGCTTTAGGAGCAGGATGGTGTGGAACATCCAGTCAATTAATTCTCACCTAAATTCACTTCAGCTGAACAGTCCTAACCATTTATGATAAGGAATTGGCTGCTGTGGCATGGCCGCTTATTCATTGGCAGTACCTCCTTCAGGGCTCATGACATGAAGTGATGGTGCAAATAGTCCGTCAGGCCCTCATGTACTTCCAGAAACTGCAGAAATTGGCACATCACCAGGCCTGGAAGTATAACGACCTCTGCAGCTTTTAGTAATGAATTTGTCAAAGGTTCCCTGAATGTTCTCCCTTATTTGTTATACCAGAACCCAATGTTGAAATGATGGAGGAGAGGGACAGGAGCTTACTACAGTAATTCTGCCACCCCAGATTTTGGCCACTGCTCCTCCCACGATTTGGTGGAAGAGTGGGGCCTAGAGTTCCGTTGGTCACTTGGGTACTAGCGGGTTAGACGTCCTTCATGAAGGGTTGGAGCCAATTGACCAACTGGGGCTACAGCCACATTTGCATAATCATTATTATTGGCAGAAAAAACAGTTTTGTTTAAATTCCAAGTTTAACTCTCCCTGACTTAATGACGAGATTATCTGGGCTCACAATGACCCTTCAATGGTGGGTCATCCAGGCAATAAAAATGCCTCAACTTAGTGCAGCAGACGTTGTTATATTTTATGTTTGACTCAAAAATAAACCCTTCAAGAAAACCATTAATGCTGATAGATTACTCCCATTGATGGATCCTTTAATCCTTCCTGAATTTCTATATAATCTGTTAAATCAGATTCACCTTAAAACCGCCTTGATTGCATCTAAACAACCCAATTATTGTAGCTAATAATAGCTATGATATAATATTTTATTCAACCGAGGCAAGCTGACCAGGGGACAGACATTACCGAATATATGTGAAGCTAAGAGAATAACTAAGAAATATAAAAATTGGGCACCCCAGGGTACTCAAGTTACCCCTGTTGCCAGCGGGACTGCCAGGTATGGGGGGTTGGTGCATTACTCTGAGGGGGTTTCCCCTGCTATGGAGCAGGTGTGAAGGAAAGGGTCTGTGTGGAGGAACCAGAGTGGGAACCATGATTCTATGAGCGCTTTTTTCTTGGCCTCATATATCCATAGAGCCAGACTTGGAAGTGCTCTAGTAGGTGGACATGGAATCTGTTAATAATCCCATGAATGGTTGGGACCGTGCCCTTGAACGCATCTAATGCAATCGTATGTATTGTCCACATTGCAATGGGTATTATTAGGGAGCGGAGTGTAGATGGGATTGGTGGCTCAATCTGGAGCGCGAAGATACTCTTTGATATTAAGAATTCCTGTTCGTTTTGAATCTTGAGCAGGCGTGCGACTTCCTGCCATATAGCTTTGGTTGGGGGGCATGTTTCTAGGCGGTGATGTAGGGATCCCACCCCTCCACATACTGCACATGTTTTGTGGAGGGAGTTGGAGCAGTCTGCCATCCTATAGGTCCTTCTCAAACAGCGCCAGGCGTTTGCTCTTATCCTTGGTTGTAGGAGTGGGTGGTGTGTCATTTTCCACATTGCTTTCTGTGTGGTTAAATCATAGGGAATGTCCAGCATATCTAGGTATTCTATCCTATCTATGCTTGGGGTTTTTGCGAGCATATCCCTCTGGGGGTGGTTTTCTGGGTTTCTTAATTTATATTGGGGGCTGGGTCGTCCCCTTCCCTGTATAGTAGAAATGTTCTTTATGGTCCATCCCATACGGCGGATAGTTTGAAGGATATGTTTGAAATGAGGGGAGGTTCCATGTGGACCCGTTGCAGTAGGGTGCTTGGCAAGGTATGAAAGTAGTCTGGGTGGACTATGTGGGTTGGTTAATTTGAGCGCCTGTGCAAAGTTAGTCTTTGCTGCTCTGGACCAATGTTGTTGCGGGAGGTCTGGAGCAAGGATTTCCTTTATCCAGGTACCTAGGATGTGATTGGCATGGCTCTCAAAATCTATTAGTCCCATGCCTCCGCTTGAGCGTGGGCCAAATAGTGTTTCCATCCATATAGGTGGGTGAGAGCCAGGCCACAGCCAGCCCTGGATAAGCGCGCGAATTGAGGTTATAAAGGTAGTGAGAAGGCTATCGCATGGGCCTGGTACCACAGTATTGGGAGGATGAGCGAGTTAGCAACTGTAACTCGTCCTGTTAGTCCTGGGTTCTTCCCTTAAGGGAGGCGACGCGTTTGGATACCCGTTGTAACAGGTTACTTTCCATTGTCTCATTAGCATATCCCCCTGATTCTAGCCAGATTCCAAGGTGTCGGACAGGAGTGGTGGTGGGAGGTGTTGCAAAGGGTAATATAATTGGGTTTTTTCTTCGAGTGTTGGTGTGAGGTTCTGATGTTGTGGCCCAATTGTTTGTGTATTTGCCTAAGATGATGATTTCAGTCTTCCTTTTGTTGAGTGATGCATTGCTCACCTTGGAGTATTCCTCTAGAGTGTGTTCCAGCTGTCGGGCATCTTCATTGTTTGCTATACCTGCTACGCAGTCATCTGCAAAGGCCAGTATCTTGACTGTTGGTTGTCCTTGTGCGGTTATCCCCATGAGACGTGAGTCAGTTACTCGGAGGAGCGGGTCAAAGCTGAAATTGTATAGCAGTGGGCTGAGGGGATCCCCTTGTTTGAGCCCTCTGTGTGGTTTAATCTTGTTTGTTAGGAATCCAGGGCCGCATACAGCCATGGTTGCATATTCTGTTAAGAGCATCGCCCATTTTATAAATCTTTGTGGGAGTTTGAAGGCATGTAGACATTCTTTTAGGTATGGCTAGCTAACACGGTCATACGCCTTTTCCTGATCCAAGGAGACCAGGGCACCAGTTGCTTTGGATTGGCAAATATTTGCAACAGGGTGAATGTTGTTCCATATTGAACACCCTGGTATAAACCCAAACTGGTTGGGTGATAGGACGTCAGATGCAATTGCGCCTAATCTAGCTGCTAGAATTTTTGTTAGAATTTTTGTGTCAGTGTTGGAGAGTGCAATTGGGCGCCAGTTGGCCAGGTCCAACTTGTCACCCTTTTTATACAAGGTTATAACCTAGGATTCATGGCCACCAGGTAGGAGGCATGTATCCAGCAAGCACTGGTTCATTGATGCCAATAGGAGGGGGGCAATTTGTTGAAAATATTATTTGTAAAATTCGTAGGGTATCCCATCAGGCCCTGGGCATTTCCTACGTGGTGCACCGCGAATTGTTTCCCAAAGCTCCTCCCGTGTGATAAGGGATAGTATATTGTAATTTGGTGGTTTACTTTGTATCTTGGCAGTTTGAATAAATTCTTTAATTTTTTGTGGATCTGTTGGCATATCGCGATATAATTCGGTGTAATAGCGGTGTACTTCCGCCTTGACCTCCTCAGGGTCAGTTGCCACAGTGCCGTTGGTCTTGCGGACCTGTGTGCATGTGGGCTGGTTTCCGCAGGAGTGGAATTGGCAGAAAAAGTATGTTGAACAGGTTTCGCCTTCCTTTATGAACTTACCTTTGTTCAATACTTTGATTCTGTGTTGGTGTTCAAAGATGAGATTGTTAAGTCGGGCTGAATATTCTGCCCATTTGCATCCCCAATTAGGTCTATAGCCAGATCTCGGAGTATTTATTTCCAGGTGGTCTAGTTCTGCCAAGGTACGCTTGATTGTGGCTGTGTCCGCGGTGTACTTGCGTGATGCAATATGTCAGGTTTTGTTGATTAAATCTTTTTTGAAATTTTTTTATGTTCTGATGGGATCTGAAGTGAATGGGGCTGTGAATTCTGGGTTTGTAGCCTTGTTTTCAACCCATTCAGATATCTCAGGCAATCTTATATTTTCTGGGTGAAGCTTTCTCCAAGGCGACACCTGTGTGTGAAATTGGGTTGGCGCTAACTGCACCATAACTAACTGGTGATCAGAAAAATTGATCTTTTTTGTTGTAAATTTAGAGATTCTTGAGTGGTGGGATTGTGGGATGAGGATGTGGTCAATACGACTCATTGATATGAGCAGTCCCTCACGTATGTTGGGTCTTGTCATATGGGGAAGTATTGGTGAATTGGGAGGAAGAGCATCCTTTAATCCAAGAGATGCCTTCATTGTGCGATATTCAATGTGTCCAGGTGGGTATCCCCTGGGATTAGGCCATCGTTCTGTATTGGGGTTATCCCAGCAGTTGAAATCGCCTAACATGATGATATCTGGTGGGAGGGTGAGGGTAGAAATATTTTCAAAAAAAAATTTTCTCTCAGTTGCAGTGCACGGTGCGTAGATACATGCTAACAAAATTATTTCATCTTGGCATGTGATTGTTGCTACCAGGACTTGACTGTGCAATTGTGATGATGAATTTGTAATTTTAAATTTTTTGTTGTTTTGGACTATCACCCCACAGTAAGACGTCCATACTGATTGTGATGGTGCGACCCTGGTTGACCAAGATTCTTCTTCCCCTTGTAGGCAGTGGGTTTCTTGGATGGCCAAGATGTCTACAAGAGGTTTTTGCAGGAATGCCAGCTTTTTGGCTTGGGACATATGAGCCCTGGCTCCTGCGATATTTAACGTCCCTATTGACACTGAGGTGCCCGTGGCGCCTCAGGAGTGGTTGGGAGGACCCTCTGGTCCTATCCCACTGCGGCTCATTTTGGCCATGCTCCACGTCTGTACTCCAACTTTTTCACTGCCATTGTTGGTTCCCTTGATCTGACCCAATGATTCAAGGGAATTGCGGTTTTTTGCATTTGCATCAACTTTTCCTGCACAGGTCTCATGTTGATTTGATGCGGGTTGTTGATTGGATTTTATATTTTTGAGGTTCAACTTTGTTGCATTGTGCACCGCATTTTCACCCAAATTGCGGTTGCATTGTTCCTCAGTATGTGCATGACTGATGACGCTTTGTGGCTCAGTCTGGTTACTGTGAAAATTTTCAACCTGGGCATATTGTTCTGATTGGTTGGTTTTAGAATATCTGAAATATCCTCCTGAATTTGTCCGTAGTTAATGGCGGATTCTTCGTGTGCCACCGCTTCAGCCGCTGCTCTCTTGCAGGCTTTTTGTGCTGCTTTACGCTGTTTACTTGTAACTGGGTCCTTGATGGAGTATAGTCCATCTTCACCCCAGCGGAATGGGTGGTGGCCATCAGTCATTTTGGCGAAGTTTTCATTATCTTCGTCCATAGCTTCTTCACAAAAATCATTTTCCATTAAGCCCTCTTTTACAGGGCATGCATGTTCCTTGTGGCCCAGTGAGCCACAGTAGTTGCAAATGGGTTGTGCGCGTTCCAGTGTAACTTGGAATGCAGCTGACTGGCCCCCATCTGCAAAGTGAAATTCTGCTGCAATGGGAATTCTGGATAAATCCTCTTCCACTTCTGGGAAGGGGTTGATTACAGTGATAGCTTTGCCTGTGCACAGGTCGGGCATTAAGCAAAATCGCTGTAATTCAAGTTGTTGGATTTCTCCGTAGGCCACAAGACCTTTGCGGAGCACCTCCTCAATTACCTTACAAGGAAGGTTGGTGGGGAGTGAATCAAAGGATATGAACAAAGTTTTTGCTTTGTTCCATCTGGTGTGCGCGGTGCGCACAATTTTTTTGCCCTCAGGGAGGGCAATTTCCACGCAGATTTTTGCTGCAGCATCAGCTTCATCGGCTGTTTCAAAACCAATATTGATCCAGCCACATCCCATGTTGTTGATGGCTACGTACACCATGTGAGGGAAAAGTGAGGGCTGTGCCTCACATGTTTTCTCCCACAGGGCTGGTGACTCATCCCCAAGGAAGAGTCTGATCCTGTGTTCCACCTTTGAAAAAGGTTGGTTGAATTGAATGTACATGTATTGCGCATGCTTTAAAGTAAATACCATAAACCCAGATGGTGTCTGAGTTTACAATTCCTTTGCAGATTGGGTTCCTGGTCCCCCTCCAGGGCGTTTCTTGCCCTTAGTTGCACCATTAAGCGCACCACTTGCCGCGACGCTCGCCCATGTTGTATTATTTTTGTTATTAAAGTCACTCATCTTTCCTTTGTGTGATCATCCAAATTTGCTGTTCAAATCGAATTGTAGTAACTAAAGTGATTGTTACAAGAAAGAAAAGCTCTAGCTATGATATAATATTATTATGTCCAATTATGTGACCCTTTTGGGTGACTCAAGTGGGTTTATGACATAAACTTAATTGAATTTCAAATATAATGCGGTTATGATTAAAAAATATTAAATTTTATATATGTTGATCATTGTAAGTGGCATGATAGTACTTTCACATGGATGGCCCAAATAGGGTTTACCTAGCACATTGAGAGGCCTGCCAATGTCCCAAGTAGGGGTGCATCGTTATTTGAATTTCATATATTCTTTTCCCTCATAGTTGTATTTCGTCAGCTTTATGACGAAATGTAACTGAGATGATTGAAAAGCAAATATACACCGCTGAGGTGCTAATATTACGCCTAAAATCTTCCTAATTATGAGAATAGTAGTGCCATTAAGTGGGCTAAAATGATTGTAATTAAGTTAATTCAAGGGCCAAATTAGCCTAAGGTTTTTTTATAACAACTGCCATAATTCACAGTGGATTGGCATGGGTTTAATGAACTCAACTGATAGATGAGTATGGCCAGGAGATGCCCTAGAGGTATAAAATACCCGCGCCTGGACTTGAAATAAAATATCAACATCTTACCATAAATTCATATCTCGTCTTATTATCTTATAACAATCCTATCTTTATATTAAGAAGTGTAGACAAGCGTTAAGGGGAGCTTGTCATTATTACCTGCGTCAGGAGAGTTTCCGTTTATAGTAGGAAAAAATACCCAGAAGAGACCAGAAGAGTCAAGTATAATTGTTTTAGCTTTTTGAGCTTCAGAACGGTTAGAAAATATAGTAATACACATAGTATAATCTAGAATATATTGGTTGAAACTTTTCCCAACTATCAAAGCAGGATTATAGTAACTAAACGAGTAACTCCTCAAAACTAACAAGTGGTGATCACTAAAAACCACATTAAACACTTAATATGAATTTAATCTGGATACCAGGCAGAAGCTGCCAGAAGATATGTTGAAAATAATATGGAAATCAATGACTGAGAAATCACTGAGTACTTTAGCACTGCTCGAAAAACACTGAGGATAGTATTTTGTACTCTTTAGATCTCATCACGGCAGGAGGAGGGCATGTGGACTCAACAGGCCCTATCAAGTTCGCCTCATACAGTGTAAAGGAGATGATGGAGACCCTTTTTGATGGGTATAGAATCGGTACATCTCAGGTGAACCCATCCTTTGGTCTGTTTTATTACCTGAAGGATCAGACCTTAAAAATGGAGATGTATATGTGATACCAAGAGGCAACAGTGGCAACTCTGTCCAGACGCCTCACTAACACACAAGCAACCAACGAGATCTTTGTAAGCTTTGTACAACCATCCATTAAGCACACCCAAAGTATTCTGGCTTGGCATAATATAGAGCTAACAGAGATATATAGAGTTCAAGAGAAAGAGAAATCTTCACGATCTAACTTACTGTATAAGCTAAATTCAAGCTTTACCAAAAGTCAGAAAGGCTATCATCAACAATACAGCACAGGTCAATGATGCCCATAGAAGATTGAATACTTTTGAAGAACAACTCGACGAATAAGTTCCTAAGATTGCAGCTGAAGCTCTCACTCACCATGTATTGACCAGTGAGTGGGTCCATAATATCAATAAGTTCTAACAGAAATAGGAAAATACTTCGAACTTCTGCCTTATTGGACCAAATGTCTGACCAAAGATGCCACTTTTGCTCACAGAAATCATCTTAATTTGAAAGTAATGTACATTCAGCTTGATGAATATGCCCAGACTGAGCTGGGCATTTTACAAAGAGAGCGTTGAGAATCTGGCCGCCATTCCAGTAGAGACAAATTACGAGAAGGATATAGCTCAAATACACGAAGAATTCTTGAGACTCTGGTCAACAGTGTCGCCAGTGCAAGCCACAAATGTCGAACTTGTTTTGGAGAAGCAAGAACTCCAAACACAGCTATCAGCAATGAATGACAATGTTTCAGATTTTTTAAAGATGTCCAGCATATATTGTCCTCTCAAATTACTTTTAGAAAAGAATGCAAGAGCCTTAAGAAGAAATTTTTTGTCATCAAGGGGAAAAGCTGCAACTGTTCAACTAGCCCTTGAGAGGGGATAGTAGTGGAATCTCTAATTAGGGCAGCAAATGACTGGAAAAATGACCCAAGGCCTGAATTCAGGAGTCTGTTTCTAGCAATTTGAAACTACACAAAGCAGAGTCTTCAGGGGTCGATATGGATGCTGAAACTGATATGTCAGATGTTGTTTCTATGCCCAAAATTTTGGCTTCTATCCCAACTCTGGACAACACTCATTGTAAACATGGACCAATTCTAACAGAAATTCCCAAAGCGTTTATACTTCAGATGAAGTATAACTCCTCTGACTAATTATGGGCGCAATGACTTTAAGCCCTTAAACTTGCTGAGGTTTGACAAAGATGGGAATGTACATTAATTCTTAAAATTGCTCAAAAAGCTATGCAAGGAGGATCCAATAATTTAAAGTCAACAGCTCTCATCAATTGCCTAGACTCCCATAGTGCTGAACTTGTTATGCCCTATCTGGGTGACGACTGCTCTTATTTGGATGCAAAAAACGCAGTAATAAGGCAATTTGGAGAGCCTGAAAAGCTATCATCCTGAAAAACAGATCTGCTTAATATTAAATTCCAGAGGAACGAGTCCATCAAAGACTTTGTGGATAGGTTCTACCATGAGGCTCAGGTTCTACTTAATCTAATGCTATAGACAAATTTAACGCAAAAATTGCCATGGAGCATGATGTCAAACCATACCGTGACTTGCAGCATTTCATGATCCCAGCCTTTAATCGAATCATGGGAGCCTTAGAGCTCACAGACTAATTGAGACAGTGCGCAAATGTCTTTGAGCCCCTAATTGGCCCAGATATCAGTCAAAATTCCAATTTTTATAACCAGAGAATGCTAATTCAAACAATCAAAGAAAGAACATGTAGACCATAAACCATAAAACTGATCAGCAACCAGGGCCAATTACCTGTCATAATTGTGGCTAAAAAGGACACTTTGCTAATCAGTGCTACAGATGGGCAGAAAAAAACATGGTGTGAATGTGGCCCTTAAGGTTAATAATGAAGAAAAAGCCGTAAAAGAGCAGGTGGAGTAGAGGCGGAATGCTCTACCTCCACCAATGCCATTACACACATTCCACACGACCCAGGAAAGCTGTATTGTATGATGAAGTGTATGAAGACAGTTTGCACCACATTGTAGCTGACAATTTTTATATGGTTACCACTCAAGCCAAAGTAAAATATTAAAGGCAGTTAGAAGTCACTGAAGAAGCTCTGGCCAAAGTATCAAAGCCCTATGCCAAACAGGCCATCAATCAAGGGTTAAATAGCCATTTTAGATGTTCATCCGATCTTCCCTCACTACATGATGTGCAAGTGGCCATAGCAATGAAGACTTTAGCAGAGAATTTTTCAGAGATCTTCTCAAGTCAGAAGTCCCACTTGGAACCAAACAACCACCCCAATATTCAAATAATAAACGATTCTGAACCTACTCTGAATGTAAATATTTGGATATTTCAGGAAATAAGGTTTCGGTTCAGGCCATTGTTAATAGTGGGGCACTATCAAAATTGTCAGCACCAAACTAGCCAAGAAGCTGAAGATTGCGCCCAATGTTGCCCACTGTAAAGAGTATGGCATGGCAGAAGCCCACAGCACTAAGTTGCTTGGAGCCTACAACACACTACCATTACGTTTTGTATCCTTTGTAGTGATGGCACCAGCAATAGTATTGCCGAATACATGCTACAACATCCTGATTGGGACCTATTTCTTGAGAAGATTTGGTGTTGTCATAAATCACAAAGAAGATACACTCACCATCTTGGGGCAGAGCATCCTGCTATACTATAATAAAAGCGGAAAAGCCAAAAAGAAACAACCAAGTCTAATTTTTAATCTGGCCTAAATGGATGGCATAGTCCCTATTGTATACACAAAATCCCGCTTAAAGATTAAGGCCCTACCAATGCAGATTTGTGAATCAAAAGGAATCGCATTACGCTCAAAACAGAAAATTACTGTGCTGCCTGAAACTATAGTAGTCGTCCCTACCAGAATGACTTTTAAAATTACAGAAGGATTTATGCGGAAATATTCCAACCATGGTCTAGATCCCAATTAGAGATGAATATTTCACCTGGTATAGTCATTCCAAGGCACGAAGAGATTCAGTTTTATGTGCAAACCTGCAGAATCAGCCCATTGATATACTGAGGCATCAAGTTATTGCCCACCTTCATTTATTCCCAACTACGGAAATTTAGACCTTTCATGAGTTTGGGACCCTAGACAAAATAGGACTTCCCAATGAAGGGAACATTGGTATCAATAAAGTTATCCCTATGGCCGAATTAGGGAGCCTGACTGACCCAGAAAAGGCTCAAGTTCAGGATTTATTTTCTGAAATTTGAGAAATGTTTGCAAATGATGCTTTTGACTTAGGTTGTGCCAGGAATGTGTTACATAATATTGATACCAGTGACTATGACCCCATCTAGTTACGCCCAATTAGACGCTTAAAAGCAGCAGAAGTTGTTTCAAAAGAGATAAAAGATCTCCAGGATCGTGGAATGTTGGCCCCATCAAAAAGCCCTTAAGCCGCCCCAATTTTAATAGTAAAAAAAGAAGGATGGGAGAAATTGGGTTGTCATTGACTATCAAAAGCTGATAAAATCATGAATAAGGATTCTTATCCACTTCCACGGATTGATGACGCCTTAGATCACCTTGGAGGCACTAAGTTCTTCTCTGCTATGGACCTAATAAGCGGATACTGGCAAATTGATATGCCCATTGAGGAGGCAAAAAGTGTGACATCATAACTCAAGAGGGCTTATTACAGTTGACTAGAATGCCACAAGGACTATGTAATGCCCCAGCTACATTTCAAAGAGCAATGGACACAATCCGTGGGATAATTAAAGTTGTCTTGTGTGTTAGTTTACTTGGACAACATAAACATCTTCAGCCGTAGCCTCAGCAATCATCTGGAACATTTAGAGAAGTTCTAGAAGAGACAAGCAGCCACTACTTTAGTAAATTACACTCCAAAAGCGCCAATTTTTTAATGATTAATTAGAATATTGGGTTTGTTATAAATAAAGTTGGACTCTGACCTCAGCAATCCAAACTAGACATAATATCAAAGACAAAACTGCCTAAATTCAAGCGTAATATTTAAGTTTTTCTGGGCATGATCTTTGTTATTGGCAATTCATTGCCAATTTTTCACAAATTGGAGAGCCGTTGTTTCATTTACTTAAGGACAAGGTTGTATTCGACTGGAATTGGGCATGTCAAGAGGCATTTGATAATCTTTGAATGGCCCTTATAACAGCTCCAGTTCTGCAATACCCAGACTTTGAGCGCGAGTTTAAATAAAACTGATGCCTTGCTTACGGCAGTTGGAGCCATGTTGTCTCAGATAGAGAAGATGGTGAGAAACATCCAATAACCTTTGCTAGTCAGACCTTAAATGTCAATAATCAGAAATAACAGTGATGGAATGGGAATGCTTGTTGGTCATACACAGTGCATTCAAAAAGTTCTGGGACTAACGTTTTAAAGACACAACTTTACAAATAAATTAACTTTCTTTTATCATAATTTAACATACAACCTTTCCCTCTCTATACATATTTATATTGCTAAAACAATTGTTAAAAGGTATGCACATAGTTCCTATTTTTGTATACCCATGTTTAAACCAGTTGTTACATTCTTATGAATTGTCTCTACTTTATCAAAAGGAAGAACCTTCAGTGCCACCTTCATATTAGAGAACAGAAAGAAGTCAGACAGAGCCAAATCTGGTGAATAGGGTGGATAATTATAATCTGAAGGTGGCACTGAAGGTTCAATCTTTTGATAAAGTAGAGACAATTCAGAAGAATGGGACAGCTGGTTTAAACATGGTAATAAAAAATAGGAACTATGTGCATACCTTTTAACAATTGTTTTAGCAATATAAATATGTTAGAGAGGGAAAGGTTGTATGTTAAATTATGATAAAAGAAAGTTAATTTATTTGTAAAGTTGTGTCTTTAAAACGTTAGTCCCAGAAATTTTTGAATGCACTGTGTATATGCCTATTAGTAATTTTTGGGCTTATCTGCATGGCATTCACTTTAGGTTTGTAACATATCATCCATCCCTAAGATGGCTGAACAACTTGAAGGAACCTGAGGGCCAATTAGCATGGTGAGTATTGAAGTTTCAAGCCTATAACTACACAATAAAGCATCATTCAGGAGTGAAGCACCAAAATTCCGACTGTTTATCCCGTTTACCTATAATTGCCACCATCAGTTTGGCCGCAGATGAGCTGTTTCAAAAAATGGTCAGTGAGGTTTTCTAAGGAGAGCCCAAAGCTGTCCAAAAATTGCTCACGGATCTATGAAAGGACACTTTGGTCAAAAATGGAACATTGTACAAAATGATCAAAGGAAAGAAGATCATTTTTGAGACCTTCAGCAAGAATGTATATAATGGCTGCTCATAAGGCCATAGGACACAGTGGGTTCAAGAAAATTAAGGAGCATCTGAAATTATATTATTAATGGGATTCAATGCACTTCAATATTCAAGAGGTGATAGAGTGTTGCGCTGAATGCCAAGGAAAAAAACCGTTCCAAAAGAGCACATTTTACCAACTCGTTTAGCTAAATTTGCCTGGCATACTGTATCCATAGTGTTGTTGGACCACCTCCCACTAGCAACTCTAAGGCCAAATATATCATTTTGGCCATTGACCACTTGATTAAGTGGTTTGAAGCCAAGGCTACCTAAGAAGTAGGTGCAGCAATGACGGCAAATTTATCCTTGAAAGCGTCATTCACAAAATTGGTTGTCCACAGGTTATCCTGACTGATAATGGAAGTAATTTTACCACCAACATTATGACAAAGCCCAACCAATTGATGGTAGTGAGAGGTGTGCTCTCTGCTCCCTACCATCCTGAGACAAATGTAACAGTTGAGCGTGTAAATGGGATGCTTGTGAACATTGTCCAGAAGCTAACCTTGGGTTAAACCATCTGAATGGGCCACATTTCTAAGCTCAGCCATGTTTTCTCTCAACATATTCTATCACTCCGCCACTAAGCTGTCATCTTTTCAGGTTCTATATGGAAGACATCCAGCCCTACCATGATGCTATATCCAGTCTTAGAAGATCCTGAGGAGAAAAGTTACCACCAATATGTCAAAAAGCTTGCAGATACTTTAACCAAGATGTAGGCCAAGCCTTTGATAACAGTTTTGCTATTAAAAAGGCCCAACATGATAAACATTCTAAAAATGATATAATTTGACTTATTTTGAAATTGGTAATGAGGTACTTTTCTGTAATATGCACGGATTGGGCTGATTACATAAGTTTAATTACATTTTAGTAGTCCTATTTGTGATTATTGAGAAGACATAAAGTTTGTTTACACAATCAAAGAGGTTAAAACAGGCCATGTTTATAATCAAGTCCATTCGAAATTCATAAGAAGATTTGAAAAGAGAGCCAAGTAGAAAAAATCATTTATAGGAAGATAATATGTAAAAATATAATTACAAAGAAAAAAATAATTTTTGTCTACTCTCAATTAAAGATATTTAATAACAAGTTCTCTTTCTAATTTTTTTTCTTTCCTTTTGGAGTAACTTTTGAGCAATTTTAATAAAAAAAAGTAAATGATAATTAAACCTATGCCTACCGCCCACCTCCCCATTTGATCCCCAATGACCTCAGATTCTCTGACAGCTGCTCCAGTGTGGGGCAGCGGCAAATCCCACCCAACATTTTCCATTTGATGGGAAAACACATTTGGACTGGTTTGTCCAGTCCTACCAAATCCTTATGTCAGTTCATTCCGCCCAAGGATCTTGACATCCACCTTTCACATGCCCAGACCGTGCCTTGCAGCCCACTCATCTCCCCTGCCCCCAGCTGCGTTTCAGCCTTCAGGTTGAATATGAGAAGCTGTTCCCATACGCAGAGAAAGCCATTATTGACATGGCCCAGGCAGTGATGCTGCCAGCCAGATTTATAGATTTCCACCCCTATAAGGGGCACTTTGATCCCAGCTTCACCTGCAAAGCTGACGCTGCTACTGCGGCCACCTTTCCCCTGGTTTTCCAGGGCACCCCTATCCCCACAATGCGCACCCAGCTCCCCACCAACACCACTATGGTGGTTCAGTTTGCAGGGTTGGCCACTCACCTTCCCCCGTGGTGCTCCATCAGGAGCTTATGGAAGGTTGGCCGCATATGACTCCAACCCCATCCTTCAGTTTGTGGTCCCAAATGGGGATGCTCATCTCACTTGGCCTCAGGCATTTGCCACGATCAGCCCTAATTTCAACAAAATTTCTTGGTTAAGCCCCCTGCTCCATCATTCCTTCTGTCCCTGACCACCCATTCTGGGCCTGTGTCAAGGGCGGGCGGACTATCTGTCCATCCTGCTTTAAGTTGGATCACTCAAAGCATAAATGCCCCAATCTTGCTGCGTCCACCAGACCTGCGTTGCCTCTGTCTGGCCCACAATATGCCACACACCCCACTGCCTTTCCAGTATGGGGTACAATCCTTCCCCCTCCCCCAAAACCTGCAGCCAATGCAGCGCCCACAGCTGCCAATTAGGCCCCTCCTCAGTCCAGTGTCACATGCGCTTCAACCAATCAGGAGACAGCTTAGATAACGGTTTAATTCCACGCTATTCCTCAATTGACAGCCACAGCCCATAAATTCACCAACCCCAATTTCCAATATGATTTGAATCCATGGACATCATTGGATGAAACCAATGAAATGGCAATGTGATTGAAGACTCAAATACCCAAATAGAAGAATTTATATGGGTACAGCACCCCATTCAGTCCCTCAGCATTTTTACACCCCCTGAACGAACGCCTCTATGTTCCACTCTTACCACCAGATCACTGTTGCTGCAGCTGAAATCCCATATGACTTTAATATCTGTGAGGTAACTGACTCATCAGTAGCAATACTTGCTAAGGGTTTCCCTCCTCCCTTTATTGCTCCGACCATAGCCCCACATGGCAAACGTGACATCCTAAACTTCCGCAAAAAATCAAATGCCGCCATCCAGAAAGTTGCTATCACTTTTCAGGCCAATACAAAAACCATTAGTGACACCATAGCTTTATTATCCCAGCTTTCTTCCATCCGCCTTCATGTGGAAAACCGTTTTTCCAAATACCTAGGTTTAATTTTTGATGCAGGTAATTTTGATGACCAGCTGGCCATCAACCAACTCGCTCCTCATGTCGCTGATCACCTCACACCATTGCACTCCTCCTTGGCCCACACACTTGCTTTTGATATGGAATCTAATACTGAGG
This sequence comes from Massospora cicadina, assembly GCA_022478985.1. Classification (NCBI taxonomy): domain Eukaryota; kingdom Fungi; phylum Entomophthoromycota; class Entomophthoromycetes; order Entomophthorales; family Entomophthoraceae; genus Massospora; species Massospora cicadina. Next base: position 8,957 of record JAKSZP010007116.1, on the reverse strand, counting down.
ATGAGCCACCTGATCCCCCTTCCCTTCTACCATGGTGGGTTGAGCAACTCATCGCTGTCCCACCTGGCTGATTGTATTCTCGTTCAATTGTGTTTCACCTGCTCTTTAAGGGCGGTCAATCATTCTGTTTGGGTAGGTTTTTTGAATTGTTTTTTTAGTTCTTTGAGCTTCATTAATGTCCATCCCCTGGTCTGCATACCTCAGGTAAATTTAAGAAAAAAATAAAGTTTATATTATAAAAATAAATGAATTGGTAAAAACCAATAAAATAATAAGGCTTTTATTTTCCGCTTCAAGGAGGAGGTGACTCAGGATCAGATTCTTCTTCCACGCATGCCAATTTGCCCAATCTAAAAGATGCTTGACAATAGAAAGGGTTGTAGCAACATAGAGCCAGATGCGCTTCATACTTGTTGTAGCCAATTCTCAACGAATGACTGGTATGGAGGCACAAAACCATTATCAGTAATCTGATTGAGACCGCAATTGGGATGGAATCAAGCACCCAAGAGAAGACAGTCAATCAGAAAATTGGTGCAGTTTTGATAGATCCTTGGTGTTGACAGCTGCACACAATATACGTGAGTTTTTCACCAATCAATGAGAGGGGGGGACGTGCAGCAAATGGCCTGATGGCATCCAGTCAGAGAAAATATGCATAAAATGACTGAGTAAGGCCATCTTTAGAAGATAGACATCTGCGCTATTCTGATGCAAAGCCCCAAAGGCTGCCCAAACGGCTGAGCAGAAACAAACGTCCTGAACATCTTGGGTATTTAGCCCCAAGGATGAAGCGTAATTGGGCCTACTCCTAGGCGTTGCAGACCAGAAACTGATAACCTCCTCCACAAAGGCGTCAACTTGAACAAATTTCTTTTGGCCACATGGTAACATCTTCAGCCAGAATAAGATGAACAGGGTTAAAAAGCTGCTCATATTTGGCCCTCACTTGGCCAAGAAGTTGACCTTGATGTGTAAAATTTGACAAGCCCAGTGCGGCAGAATAGGCCAAGGCATCAGGAAATGGTTAATGGCTAAGATAAACTCCACTAGAAGGTCCCCATCCCAATAAAGAGACTGTAATGAGAAGTTTACATCTCTAGTGTCAAAAATGCAGCTGAAAGTGTCCGCTGGTAGATTTGCTGAAGAGCACGACTGAAGATCATATCCCATGGATTATTGAGTAAACTCAACGTCTGGAATAACCTCCTCCTTGAGATAGTTTTTGGCTAAGTAGAAATCATTAAAGTTGGCACAGGAATAAGATGACCCAATTCTGACTCCCAGAGGGAGCCTAGAACGTATGCATATACATAGTCCTGTCCAATAGGTTATTTTGTTATAATTGTTTGGTATCAAGAGCAGTGACAAAATTATGATAAGCAGAAGAGGTACTGTTTACAGATATGAAAGAAAAAATTGGGAAACTCAGGGCTTATATTACAGTCAAGTGGGTGAAATGTTAGATTTTGATTATTGACTTAAAAATAAACCCTTTAAAAAGCCATCAATGCTGATAGATTACTCCCATTGATGGTTCCTTTACCCTTCCTGAATTTAAGCATAATCTGTTAAATCAGATTTACCTCAGACAGCCTTGACTGCATCTAAATGTCCCAATTATTGTAACTAATTTTAGTTATGATATAAGATTATTATGGACAATTATGGGACCCACTTTGGTAAATCAAGTGGGTTTACGGCATAAACTTAATTAAAATTTCAAATATAATGCAGTTATGATTAAAAAATATTAATTTTATATATGTTGATCATTGTAAGTGGCATGATAGTACTTGCACATGGATGGCCCAAATAGGGTTTACCTAGCACATTGAGAGGCCTGCCAATGTCCCAAGTAGGGGTGCATCGTTATTTGAATTTCATATATTCTTTTCCCTCATTTATTGTATTTCGTCAGCTTTATGACGAAATGTAACTGAGCTGATTGAAAAGCAAATATACACCGCTGAGGTGCTAATATTACGCCTAAAATCTTCCTAATTATGAGAATAGTAGTTCCATTAAGTGGGCTAAAATGATTGTAATTAAGTTAATTCAAGGGCCAAATTAACCTAAGGTTTTTTAATAACAACTGCCATAATTCACAGTGGATTGGCATGGGTTTAATGAACTCAACTGATAGATGAGTATGGCCAGGAGATGCCCTAGAGGTATAAAATACCTGCGCCTGGCCTTGAAATAAAATATCAACATCTTACCATAAATTCATATCTCGTCTTATATTATCTTATATCAATCCTATCTTCATATTAAGAAGTGTAGACAAGCGTTAAGGGGATCTTGTCATTGTTACCTGCGTCAGGAGAGTTTCCGTTTATACTAGGAAAAAATACCCAGAAGAGACCAGAAGAGTCAAGTATAATTTTTTAGCTTTGTGAGCTTCAGAATAGTTAGAAAGTACTGAAATACTCATAGCAGAATCGAGGATATTGGTTGAAACCTTTCCCAACTATCAAAGCAGTATTATAGTAACTAAGCGAGTAAATCCTCAAAACTAACAGATGTACAACTGGCTGGGGATCTCCAAGGATATCCCAGCGTGTATTGCTAGCTGCATTACGTGTGCAATGGCAAAGTCTGATTGATCCAGTCAGAATGGCCTTTTTCATTCCTACAGCAGGCTGAGGGTCCATGGACTTCAGTTGTGGTTGACTTCAATGTTGAGCTTTCCTACTCTAATGTGTTTAGAGCGTTTATGGTGGAGGTAGACCACTTTACCAAGTTCGCCATGTATATCCCCTGTTCATCAGCTACTACTTTCCAAGGGAACCACCCAGTTCTTTGTGCAGTATGTCTTCTCAATGTTTAGGTTGCAACAGTAAATTGTAAGTGATCAAGGGCCACAGTTTACAACGCACTTTTGAATGGCACTTGGCTATCCTGAAGATTAAGCCAGGCCATTCCACTGCATACCATCCTCATTTAGATTTGCAATTGGAGTGGATAATCAGATTCTTGAGCAGTATCTCTGGAGTTACGCCACTGCCATGCAGGATACCTGGGCGGACGACCTCCAGTTGGCACAGTTTACATACAATAACGCATCCCATGCATCTATCAGGTTTTAGCCATATGAAGCCACATTTGGGGTGTTTCTTCTTCATTCTCCTCAGGTCAGTGCCTTTGCTTGGAGGTCCAGCTATGGTGGAACACACTCAACAGATATGTACTATATAATCTTTAGTCTGAGTTCATCTGGCTAAAACCATCAGTGATTATAAGCATTTTGCAGATTAGAAAATGTCTCCTCGCCCTTGAGAACGCAGTAGGTTCCCCAGTCATGCTCAATATGTACCACCTGCATATGAAGGTGCTAGCATGGAAGTTTGCGAGCAAGCAATTGGGTCCTAATGTGGTTGAAAAAAAGATTTGGGTAATAGGGACTTCTGGTTGGCTCTACCCGCTCATTGGAAACAGCACCCCATCTTTCACTCTTCCCAGTTGTCACTGTTTAAAGGTATGCTGCACGTGGATCCTGAGCTGGTGGTGATTAAAGACTCAGCAGAAGCTGAGGTGGATGCTATTTTGGCATCTTATCACTCACGTCACTAGGTACAGTACTTGGTGGCATGGAAGGGGTTTCCTGTTTATATGAATAGTTGGGTTTTTACTCATGATTGTGCAAACTGCCACGAGTTGATGGAAGCCTTCCACAAGGCACACCTAGATGCTTCCCACCCTCCCCAAAAGGTTGCCTCCATATTGGTAGTCAAGCTCCCAAAAGCGCACAAGGATGTTTCACAGGCTCAAGTTCCCAGTAGGAGGCTCCTCTGACCCATAAATGAAAGGGTTAATGTAAGTCTGGGGGAGCAACCTCTGAAGCTGAATTAAAAGCTATTCCAATTATAAACTAAAAAGGGAAAAATTCGGTGGCTGTCCCCTTCATTGCCTTATCTGAAATTAGCCCATAAGCTAGATGAGAGGTGGGTGATGGTGCATCACTTGAAGATCACAGCATTTTCCCCTATGATAACCACTCATGAGTTGGTACATAGAATAAAGGGTGTGTGGGGAAGTGGCGGTGTCCAGGGACCTCTGCCAGCAGTGGGTTGACAGATACTCTTCCCCTCAAAAGGTTTCTGGATGTTAGAGTTCCACTGAAGTAGTTAAATTGAGTTCCATCAAGAGAAAATCAAAATAAATCAGTTTTGAGTGTGAGAATTCCCATCCACCATGGCTCTTCATCACCAGTAATTGCAAGCCCATCCCTGATAGGTATGGGCGCATCAAACCTCTTCCTGACTCAGTGGGACCAGCCATATGTGTCCTGGTCATGGACAAACCCAGTTGCCCGCCAAATGAATCAATGCCAATCTGTTAAGCGAAATTGTGGTGAGCGGGGGAAGTTTTTGGCAAAGTATGAGCGTGAGTTGGCTGTGGCAGGACAGAATCAATTTGGCATCATGGACTTTTTGGATGCTAATTTGCACAAGAAAAATAAAAATTATTCCTGATGTTGAATGTCATCATTTGGGTCCCCATTTTTGGTAAAATTATAAGGTAGCAGACCATGACAGGCGCCATTGTCTCTCCATTTTTTCCTTTTTCTACCCTTCAACAATTCCAATAAAAACTGATTCTTAAAAAATCAAATTATATTTGTGAAATATAGCAGTCTGTCAGGCAATTTGTAACGATGGATACCAATTTGGACATCTGTGGTTGATGCTTGCAGCTACCTTACTACTGTATCATCCATCAATATTGATGGCTATACCACATTTATTCTGGTAGTTTTCTGAGTGTTCACTCACCTGGAGCTCCAGTCCGGTCTTATTTTTATCAGTACGTTCTATGACATACCTAACGGTTTTTAAACCTATTATATATAATATCTGGGTCATCTAGGCTTGATCACCATCTGCAGTGTCCTGTTTCCATTAGTTTTTATAGAATTTTCTCTGGTGATTTGTTTTTAGATTCCCTTTCACCTCTCAGTGAAGTGGGAATTTACAGAGACTCTCTTCATAGCTATATCATAATGATACCTGAAATTATTCACTCATCTGCTTACGTCCTATTAGTTAATCAAAAATGGATTATGCAATTGATAATAAGGAAATTAACCAGCTTATACAGCTAGGAAGTTAGTGCCCTCCAAGATTCCTTGGGCTTTCCCATGTGAGTAATAAGAAAGAAAAATGGTTCAAATCACGTGGTAATAAAAATAAGGAACTTAACAGCTATAGAAAGAAGGACTTCTATCATTTGCCACACATTGATAATGTGTTAGACCACTTAAGCGATGCCAATAACTTTTAACCATGGATCTGATTTCATCCTATTAGCATACTAAGCATTCAAAGCCAGAACTGGAGAATTGCGCCTGGATTTCAGCTCAGGGCCTAAGCTAACTACTTGAATGCTGCAAGGGCTATGTAAAGCCCTACAACCTTCCAACAGGCTATGGATAATATTCTAGAGGCTATAAAATTCCCCTGCATGTTATATTTATATGGATGATGAAATTTTTATTCCAGAATGTTTAACAGCATTTGCAACATCTTAAGGAATTTTTCCACCGCTTCACAAAAGCTGGTTCAAAATTCAAACCGTTGAAGTGCAACTCTTTCTGAGAACAATTAAAGTATTTTGGTTTATTATCAATAAAAGGGTTTATAGCCCCATCTAGAAAAGATTGATGTAAATTAAAAAATAATGCAGTAGACAAGAAAGCAAGATGTTAAAGTACTCCTTGGAATGAGTAGCTACTATCGCCATCTCTTCAAGAATTTAATCAAAAGAAGGGAACCCTTTATTCCACCTTTTGAAAAACAGAGTAAAATTTTATTGTACGGCGAACTGTCAACTAGCCTTTGACAAAGTAAGGTTTGTCTGAATAAAGCTTCACTATTGATGTCTCCTAGTTTTAAGAAATCTTTACCATATAAATGGATACATCCCTCGCTATTATATAGGTGGTGACATTACAAACCAATGGTGAAAAATCATGCACCCAGTGACTCAATGTAGCTTTGAGTTGGATGTTCATTATAGAATTAAAGGATAATTGATAAGGAGTTTTTGGTGGTAATTACACATTAAAGTAGATCTGGGCTTATATCAATGGGATGCACTTTACAGTAGTAACCAAACATACCTCTCTTCTCTGGTAAAGAATCTAAAGGATAAGGAAGGGCGGCTGATCTGATGGCTTTGAAACTACAAGCCTACGACTTCAACATCCAGCACCAGCCTGTAAGAATCACTAAAATGCTTACTGTCTCTCCTGGTTGCCCACTGTAGCCTTAGTGGCGAATATGGCTAATAATATTGAAAAACGGTAACTCATAAATATGGAAATGTACCAGAGGAGGTTCAACGCAATTTGGAAAAAATGAGGAAAAGTACCTTTGTTGGTAATGGAAAATTATACAGAATTATTGATGAACAACGCTTTTTATTTACCATGCAAATGAGTGGACTGACTTAATTATTGTTGCCCATAAAGCAACAGGGAATGGGCAATATCAATCCAGATGAGCAGTTGAAACCGAACTTTACTGGGAATGATGCTTTTCATTATCCATGAGACACTTAGCTGTTGTCAGAAATGTCAGGATGAAGCCCCTTGCCGTGAGGCTAAATCCTATCATTTGGATAAACCAAATTTTTCTTGGCACACCATTTTAATCGACGTTGTGGTCCCAATAATCAACAGTTGTGGTCAATTCAAGTATATATTTGGTACAATTCCTTCATTAGTATAAAAGGTCTAGGTAGTAAATCCTAGCTTTTCTACGTTGATTCCTTTTTGGTCTCAAGTACCTCGCTGTGTGGGTAAAGGCCAAAGCAATCAAGGATTTGGGTGCTACAATGACATCTAAGTTTATTCTAAAAAATATAGTTTACTGGCATAATTCCCATAGTTTACCTTCAATAATGATGAGCTTATTTTACGTCTCATATATTATTATACTTAATTACCTGATGGGTTTATGAGGGGTTTTGTCTACGCTCTATCACCCTGAGACCCATAGCACTATGGAGCAAGTAAAAGGTACTATAGTTGCCATTTTTTGAGAGCTGGACATTGTCAAACTGTCCTGCTTGAATATTTTTCTTGCCCTCCACCATCTTTGTATATAATATTACCTACCACATGGCAATAGGGGAATTACCATTTCAATAAGCATATGGGAAGCATCATGCGTACCACAAATTTTATAATCTTTTGTCAATAAAGAAAACATGAGTTCCACTAGATAGCATGAAAAGCCCACTCAGGCAATGAAAACAAATACAAAGTGAAAATACTCCGATGCTCTGGCTTATTAAACTTAATTTTGGAAGCGTGATAATGAGGATCTATGGACCTTACATACTTTTGGCATAGGGAAGATGGTCCTTTATTACAATAGCCAATGGATTTAGATGGGCTAGAAAAACGGAGCCATTTGTAAAAATTTCGTTATAATGGTAGACTAGTCCACTGACGTGTAACTATTAAGATCTCATCAAGGTTTACCTTATTAATTTGCAAGTTAGTTTCCTAAAAAAGTATTAGCAGAACTCTAGTCATAAAGCCACATCTTCTCTATATCCTAGTTTACCTCCCCCACTTAATTTTGTTTCCTGATGTTTGGTCAAGTGGGAAAAATGTATTTTTTTCTGACCAACCACAAAAACAAAAACTATAATTTTTATTAATTTACGAGTATCTAATAGCTAGATTGAGGTTTTGATTGATCTGGACACTACGCTAACGTCAATCTATAGGTTAAAACTTTCAGGGAGTTCTGGTTTGTTGGCCAGTAGTCAATCAAAGGCTAGACAATTATAAGTTGAACTAGCACTATCAGCTTCCTAGTGGAAATTTTGTCACTTGTCAGATTAGCATTTTGGCCCTTCTTAGTGGGAATATTCCTCTGCTAAGTTAATAATAAATGCACTGCGGTGTAAGTTGATAACTAGAGTTTAAAACAAACATAATTTTTTCTAACCAATAATTGTGGATAATTATAGCATTCAAGGAAGTATTCTTTCAGTTCAGATATCAACCCTCAGGATTGGCAATATCCTCAATATACCTCAAGTTATCTTTGAGATTTTAAAAAGCCCTGAGGGGCTCCTAATGCAGGCATTTATTGTGGGATGAAGGCCTGAGGTACTGCTCCACACCACACTAGGGCTGCGCAAACTTAAGCACCATCAAATGTGGGCCCAACCGCGATTGGGAGAAGCTCGCATTACCTCCTAAACTGACAAATGCCCGCCCTGTTTAAGTACTGGGAAGCTCGTCTGCACCATCCAGGACACACAATATGCCTCTCATCCCCCTTGCGGGGGACAGGACCTGATGACCCCCAGGTTTAAGGCCCCTGAGGGGGAAAAGATGAAGCCCTCCCTTTTTTCACCTGCTTTTTTAGCGGAGTTGTGCTCTCTGGCCCCTTTTTGTCCAGAAAGCCTTAGAGTCCTTTTGGATAAATGTGCAATTTTCTTGCATAATCACATTTTCCACCAGCCAGCTCATGTTGACTGTACTGGCAGCTAGCCAAGCTTCAGGCCAACACAGAAAACTGTGGCATTTATTGTAGGCAGGTGCACCAAAGTGCAGCCAACCAGGATTTCCCCTAACTTGACATGGGGTCCACACCTGCGCAACCCCAGCTCATGAGAAGGCCGTTTGAAAGGCATCATGATCAACTTGTAACCCCCCTTCCTGCCCATATCCTTCCCTCAGGGAGTGGTAGACACCCACAAGAACAGGTTGGCACATTCATCACTACCATCCTGCACCACTTTCAGGCCACTATGGGACCCAACCAACGTACCTCTTTGGGTTCTAATGTTAGCTACTCACCCATGTTTCTATAGGCTTTCCCCAGTTGTGTCGCGTGGAGGTCCCAGCTTACTTTAACTAGCTCACCAACTTAAGTTATCTTTGTCTTGAGTTCAAAAAGGAATCAACGTAGAAAAGCTAGGATTTACTA
>JAKSZP010007115.1:0-60644 GCA_022478985.1 Massospora cicadina | reverse complement strand
GCTCGTCCAACTCAATCTCCCACGGAATACAGTCCTCTTAGGAGATTTCAACACAACCATAAGTCGCGTCCGTGACTCTTACCCCCTGCAGCAAAGGAACGCCCTGGATCAAGTCGCCTCCATGATTTCCTTCACCTGAGTGGCTTTATAGATGCGCTTCCACCCTCCGCGTCTGGCCTAGGTTGCATGACTAGGATCCAGTATGATGGAGGAGCTTTCCAGTCAGCGTCACGAATAGATATGGCACTGATTGGCCCCCTGCTAATTGGCCGCGTCTCCTCTCCCATCTCTCATGACAACCATCTGAGTGATAACAGGTTACTCACCGTTGTCCTCACCACCACACTTAGACTGTCGCGTAGGTTCTGGCCTAGGGTTGCCCCAGCTCTTCTCAACAACCCCTTCACTAAGGAGAAGCTGTCTATGACCATCCGGGAGACTCTCACCTCCCCCCCACCCCACCTGCTTGACCACAAGGCTAGATGGGCGGTGACCAAGGAGGGCATCACCCGCGTTGCTTACAACTGTGCCAAAGCCCAGATGACTGCAGCTCGCGCCAGAGTCAAAAGGGCGGAAGCCAGAATCAGACATCTGGAGCGAAACTGCCAGCCTTTGCCCTCTCCCAGATGGTTGGAAGATTGGGAAGCGGCACAGGAAGCACTCCACTTGGAGATCACACTGCAGGAAGAACGGGCAGCAAACTTTACAACATCTCGTTACTATGCTCAATGGGGACGCCCCACCCGCTTCTTCTTTCAGAAACAGAAAGCCCGGTCAACAGCGCAGGATATTACTGCACTGAAGAATGGCACTAAAACCACTTCGGATAAGGAGGAAATCACGCAGGAACTACACCGCTTCTACTCCAGCCTCTTCCATGCCACCCAGGTGGACCCATCGGACATCCAAGACTTCCTGTGGCGGGCTCCAGAGCCGCCCATCGACCCATGGGCTGATGAGGCTCTAATGGCGCCTATTTCCATCCAGGAGTTGATGGAAACCCTTCTGAAATCCCCACGGCTTAAAGCCCCAGGCCCAGATGGAATACCCTTCGAGGTGTACCTTCTGGAACCTGCAGTGATAGCCAGAACCCTCCGCGACCTCTTCGCTGCACTCTTGGTGAATGGCGAGGTCCTCCCCAACTCCAGAGGCTCAATCACGACCCTCATTCACAAGAAGTCAGACCGTGAGAACCTGGCGAACTGGCGCCCCATAGCGCTGATCAACACAGACCACAAGCTCTTCACGAAGCTTCTGGCCAACCGCATCACCAAATGGGTGTCACCTCGCCTCTCCCCATCCCAGCACGGTTTTATTCCGGGGAGGTCGTTATGGGACAACTATAATGACCTTCACGTGACTTTGACTGCTAACTCTCGTAAGGTGAATGGCTTTGTGGCTCTCCTGGATATGGAGAAAGCATATGATCGGGTAGCCTGGAAATATATTGATGCTTCCCAGGCCCGCTTCCATCTCCCCCCCGCAGCTAGGCGCTGGATATCAGCGCTCTATGACCAGCTCCACACCAGAGTCCTGGCGCCAATGGGTTTTACAGTAGCAGTACCAGTTGGACAAGGTCTCCGGCAAGGGGACCCCCTGAGCCCTATCCTTTTTAACATCACCCTTGACCCCCTCTTGGCCTCCTTACAGGACAAGCTAACAGGGATTCTGGTCCCAGGTAAAGCCCCCACACGCACCATGACATTTGCAGATGACACTTCCATTGCATTTAACTGCCCTGGGGATGTTGCCCTCGCTGCTGTGACCATTGAGAGGTACACCAAGGCGTCCAACACCATGGTCAACACCTCCAAGACAACAGTTGTACAGGTCGGCTCCCCCACCTTCCCCCCACCATTTGGTATTGAACCTGAGCGCGGTACCTTCCGTCACCTGGGCGTTCTCACCAACCAACAAGGAGTTGCGCTAAAAGACAATGAGGACTTGCTCCTCGCAGCAGTTAACTCCAGGATTGCCAGCTGGAACCGGTGGCACATCACCCCCCAGGGTCAAGCTTTGATGGCCAATGTGTTTCTCCTCTCCAAAGTCTGGTTCCTAGCGCACGTCTGCCCATTCACACATGCCTTTTATACGCGGCTCAATGTACTCCTCCGCTGTTGGATCTGGGGCTCAAACCATCCACCAATGGCCCTCTCAAACATTGCCCGACCCTGCAATTAAGGGGGCCTAGGGCTTCTGGACACGCGATCCCACGCCACCACAATCTTCCTGAAGTTCCTATGGCCGATTATCTGCTGGGACGCGACCCCCATGCACCAATGGGCGCCCGCCCTCCGCCAGTCAGTGTCAGCAGCTCTGGGTCTTCCTAGAGCATCTCTGACCTCATTAGGGGAGTGGCTCACAAACCACCCAGGCCATCGCCTAAAACCATCCTCATCCCCCTACTGGAACCAGGCTCTCCTTGCCCTGAAACGAGTAGGCGCGCGGATCCACCATGCCTTCCCATACAGAAGGGAAGGCCCTGGCCTCAGCCCCCGTCGCCATGCAATTGTGCACAATGGACAAGTTGTCACAACTCGCCTCAACCCCCAAGATCGTCCTCCCATCCGCCCAAGACTCCTTGAGCTCCTCCCTCCCTCCGTGAGATTTGACCTTTAAGGAATTGTGGAAGGATGTCTATCACCACATCCTGTCAGCAAAGGTGTCCAACACCTTATGGAGGGTGCTCCACTGTTCATACAGGACAGGGGACCAGACTGGCCCTACCTTCCAGCACCGAAGCTGCCCCCGCTGTGTGGAGCCTATTGACTCCCACCTCCATCGTTTTTTCACCTGTCCAGGTGTCGCCGCATTTTGGCCAAAGGCCCGCGCGCTCCTCCATGCTCAGCCCTGGTCTGGAACCCTGTGCAAGACCTCATGTTCGAGCAGACATTGCCTGGTTGCCACTGACCCCTCCGTGTCCTCGCCTATGCCACAACCATCTGGACCATCCATACCTCCTTCCTTCGTGCTGCCTTTGACCAGCAGGTGTGGACCCTTCCACACATGATCACCCACTTTCAGGTACACTTTGAGATGGCCCTGAAGGTCTGCACTATGTCGCCAACCCTCCCCCGCTCAGTTGTCACTACAGCACAGCTCTGGCGTGCAAACCCCCCTCCCTTTCTCGATGCCTCCTCCCTCCCCTTCCCTCGCCTCAGGCTCTTAGGAGCCCAGGCGTAATTCAATAAACATTGATGAATCCCCCCCTCAAGTTGGGACCATCTAGTACTAAAAAAATGACTGGGTATACAATAGAAGTATTACCAAAAAGCTATATCATAAACTTAAATCACCATCCTGTCTATTGTCCTCACACAATAGAAGCTCAAAGCTGCAGTTTCCACCAAACAATGAACCAGCCATCAGGTGAAACCCAAATATTCAACAATGGCGCTCATGGCTGGGACCACAGATGGTGACCAGTATTGACGTTTGAGCGCCCAAATTTCGCAGATGAAGGATGAATACACCGAAAAAATCAATTAATGGCAAACCCAAATTCAGGCCCAATGGGCAAAAACTAAAGAATCTATTGATCGTCTTTTTTTAAAACTAGATGGTTCTATTGATCGTCTTAATCTACAGATCAATAATCTCAATGATAATGTTAATACTATTAATAAGTTAAACAATAGTCTTCATGAAGAATTGAACCAGTGCAAGAAGGCAATGAAAGAAAAGGACAAGTGATTTCCACCTTGCAACTACAAGCTACTAGCCTGAATAAGGAAATAGCGAAATTAAAATAAAAAATTTGAAATCATGTCAATTGGAAAAATGAAACTAATGAGCAAATTTAAACTCTGGCCGATGGGCGCTGTCAGTGTGCTACAACCCACTCAACTGGAAATTCTTCCAAATATTATGAGGACAAAGCTTCAGAAATAGCTACCAAAATGGACGCTGGGCCACGTCAACAACTGCCTAGCAATATAATTGCTTTGGTCAACACTAACACCTCAATCCAGGATACAATGCCCCAACGCCCTAGTATGCCTGGTTCTGGTCAACAAAATAGTAAGCATTATAACCAGGAATGGGGAAGCGATAATTTCAAACCAGCAAACCTGCCAGCCTTTGATAAGAATGGAAGTATTACCACTTTCATCAAATGCTTTGAAATGGCCATGCAAGGGGCCAGCGACTGTAACAAAGCAGCCACCATGATTAACTGCTTGGATAAGTGGAACATTGAGTTGATTATGCCTCACATTAACAAAAATCCAACATATGCCGAAATTAAGGAGGCTGTGCTTCATGAATTTGGAGGTCCAGAACGGACGTTGACCAGAAAATCCAAGTTTATGAACATCAGCTTCAAGAAAGATGAAGCAATTGATGAATTTGCAATCAATTCTATCATGAAGCTCAAGTTCTCTTAGGCGCGTGGGCTATGGTCTATTTTGATGCCAAGATAGCACTAGAGCATGCAGTAGAACCTTACCCTAATCTATCAAACACTCTGTTTCCTGCTTTTGTGAAAAGCCTTGTGACATCTGAATTGGTTGATTATTTACGCAGATGCTCAAAAAATTATGGCCCTCCTAATACTGGTTACAGATTGGGAACCACTGGCTTTTCTGGAAAGTCCTTCAAAACCAATAAGAAGATTAACACCTCATGGCCAGTGAGTGAAATTACTTGCTTTAATTGCAATCATAAAGGTCACTATGCTTCCCAATGCCATCAGCAAAGTATCAATATAGTTATTCCCAATACTGTGCAGGAGGAGGGAAAAGAACAAGCACAATAGATGAGGGATGCTCTATTGTGCCTGCAACACCAGTCCCACCTGATCAACAAGCAAACAATGGCCATGGGGCCTTGCTTAACAATGAAAACGATTCTATTTTAGTATTAAATGAAGATTCCTCAAATGTACATGCGGTAACTCGCTCCCAAAGTAAGGTTGTCACACCTGAAGCCTCTGAAGAAGTTGCTAAACCCTATGTGCAACAAATACTTTAAAATATTCCAACTGTTGGGCATGGGGGAATGACTAAGCTCAAAAAAAAAGATTTAGTAGTTTATTGTGACACTCATAGCGCAGGCCGCGCGCACAAGCTAGCCTTACTTTGGAAGGGTCCATTTAATGTATTGGAGAAATTGTCTGAGATTGTATATACCATTAAGGATCAAGGCGGCTGGGTTGTGAATCAAGTAAATGCTAAGTTCCTTTGTCTGTATCATAAAGAATAATAATAAAAAGAAAAAGAAAAAATAATAATAAAAAATAAAAAAGCAAAAAGTAAAAAAGAAAATAATAGTAATATTGCAAGCCATAGAGTTTATTTCATAGATTTGATGCCTCGCTGGAATTAGAACTAGGTATCCCCTCTTTGGTAGGGGGAGGAGAGTGTGATCAAACTGGAGAAGCCTGAAACAGAATTGGAGATGCGCCAAACCCAAGGAAGCTTGGCACCAGGCATGCTGGCCCTGTCAGCTTAGGAAAGGCTATTGAGATAATGTTTGAACTTTGAGGAATGTGAAGAATTAGACAGTGTGACCAAGGAAGAAGAGTATCTGCCACTTATATCTAGTCAAGGAGGGGGAAGTGTTTAATGGTTGACTGGATCTAAATCGTCGCTTATTATAAATCAAAGATATCCTAAGTATATCTGAACTTGAAATTGTGGCCTAGCAATTTCACTTAATTATATTCAACTATGATGACACAGGCTCAAGGGCTTTGTTGGTTAGGTCAAACTTAAATTTAAGTTTTGATTTAATGACTTGGGCATGTGGGCTTTGTTGGTCTATGTCAAAATTAGTTTTTAATGTCAGTTGAGTTTTCAATCGAATTAATTACTAATTAGTGATACAAATCGCCTTGGTATGTGATGCTGATTGCACATGAAAGTGAATCAGTTCAGCTATTTTGAAGTTATGATGAAACGCCATCTCAAGGATGATGATGGTGTTTACTCTGACTCTGAGGCTGAGCATGATGCCCTGAGTTGAAGTATTTGTAGATGTCATTACAAACTTTTTACGTGGCCAAGGGTCACTGAAAAGTAAGGCATCATGGGTAAGATGTGGTTAACATTGAACCCTATAAATAACCCTTGCAATTACACTAATAAAAATATCCCTTAACTTCTGGATTAAGTTTATAATTTATATTTATAAACTTTTTGCGTTATTACTTTATTTTATACTAAAGTCAATTTTCACTTGGGATCAGTAGGATCAGGGCAGTGTGTCATCGTCCAAGTGAAATGACTGGGTATACAATAGAAGTAATACCAAAAAGCTATATAATAAACTTAAATCACCATCCTGTCTATTGTCCTCACACAATAGATGCTCGAAGCTGCAGTTTCCAATAAACAATGAACCAGCCATCAGGCGAAGCCCAAATATTCAACAGTATGTTTTTGCGCTGAATCCAAAAATGACCTTAGTTTTTTCCATCACGTCAGAATTTTTTGCAAATAGCAATTTTCCAAATGTAGTATATGTCAAAAAAGATCACAAATATGAGACTTAATGACAGAGTGAAATATGTTTGTTTTGTATAAAACGTAACATTTTGTGGCTTATAATAGACATAATATAATAGAATATAGAAATATAGAAAATAAAACCATCTAGTACTAAAAAAAAGAAATATAGTAAATAAATAACTCACAATTTTAGTCGTTGTGTTGAAATGTTTTTGGACCAGCTAAATGTGTTATATATCGAAAAAAATCACATATAAGATGTACTGACAGATTTAAATACATAGGAAATGCTGCCATCTTTCAGTTTATGATGAAAACAAATTGTTGACATCATAAACCAGCAGATGGCAGCACTTTTGTCATTAAACGTGTTGTAGATCTCAACTTTCAGTGTTGGAGCAACTGTTGGTACATATCCTCTGCAATCAAAAGTGTTTTTGTTGGTGTATATACGCTAAAAAGCAAACATACAGTGTTTGAAGTAGCGTCAAGAGGCTGTAAAAAGTCTGCAGATTCCTTTTGTTACATTTGTGATGAGTTAATGGTGTCAAGGCAAAAAAGACATATAACATTGTTTGTGCGGCAAGTGATCTCAAGTATTTCAATGTAAAACTAGGAGATCAAGACAAAACTCGGGCACCCCACTATGTTTGCTATACATGTGTTGAAGGACTAAGACGGTGGCCAAAGGGTGAACAACATGCTTTCAGATTTGGTGTTCTGATGGTCTGGCGAGAGCCACAAAATCATAGTGATTATTGTTACTTTTGTTCAACTAGTGTCCACGGTTTCAATGTAAAGAATAAAAAGAACATTGTTTATCCAAATCTGCCATTGACTTTACATCCTGTCCCTCATGGTCCAGACATACCAGTGCCTATGCAACCAGAACCTACCTGAAGTTGATGGTTCAGAAATTGAATCAACTGAAGAAACTGAAGATAACAAAGAGGAGTATGAACCTGGTAAATCTGCTCCACAACCATTTACACAAACTGAACTGAACAATTTTATTCATGACTTACATCTGACCAAAGAGGCTTCAGAATTGCTTGGTTCACAACTTAAATATAAGAACCTACTCACAGCTGGCGCTTCGTCTTCCTGGTTCAGGTACAGAGAAAAAGATTTTATTCCATACTTTTCAGAAGAAGGAGACTTAGTATTCTGCAATGATGTGTTTGGACTGTTTAAGACATTCAACATTCCATATTAAAGCACTGATTGAAGACTATTCATCAATTTGTTGAAATGAAGCCTCAAAGTTGTCCTGCTTCACAATGGAAACAGGTATGCATCAATACCCATAGGGCATTCTTTAACTATAAAGAATGGTATGCCAACTGAAGTTTTTGTTCTCCAGAAAATTAAAGTATGATGATCATAAGTGGATCATGTGTGGTGATCTCAAAGTAATATCGATGATCCTTGGACAGCAAGGTGGGTACACAAAGTTTCCTTATTTTTTTATGTGAGTGGGATAGTAGAGACAAGGAAAATCATTGAAAACAGAAAGATTGGCCACAACAAGCTTCATTGGAACCTGGAGTAAAAAATGTGCTCCAAAAACCTCTCATTGAGTTGGCAAAAGTTCTCCTTCCACTTCTACATATTAAATTAGGCTTGATGAAGCAATTTGTGAAAGCCTTACCAAAAGATGGTAAATGTTTCCAGTATATTTATAACAAATTTCCAGCCTTGTCAACCGCAAAACTAAAAGAGGGTGTCTTTATGGGTCCAGATATTAGAAAAAATTTGCAAAGATGAAAATTTTATAAAAGAAATGGAAGTTGCTGAAAAAGAAGCCTGGGTCACCTTTAAAGACGTAGTAACCAAGTTTCTGGGCAACAAGAAGGATCTGAATTTCAAGTCTATCGTTGAGACTATGCTGCAGAAGTACCATATTTAGGCTGTTCCATGGGTTTGAAGGTTCATTCCCTACATTCACATTTGGACTACTTTCCTGAGAATATAGGTGCTGTTAGTGAAGACATGGGTGAGAGAGTTCATCAGGACATCAAATAAATGGAAAAGCGTTACCAAGGAAGATGGAATACTACAATGGTGGCGGACTATTGCTGGATGTTGCACTGAGATGATCCCAGAAGAGCACATGCATGGAAAATCCTGAAACAGAGCATGGCTGGTCCAAAATTTTGTCAACACAATGACTAAAATTGTGAGTTATTTATTTTCTATATTTCTATATTCTATTATATTATGTCTATTATAAGCCACAAAATAATAGGTTTATACAAAACAAACCTATTTCACTCTGTCATTAAGTCTCATATTTGTGATATTTTTTGACATATACTACATTTGGAAAATTGCTATTTGCAAATAATTCTGACGTGATGGAAAGAAACTAAGGTTATTTTTGGATTCAGCACACAAACATACATAGGAATGCATCATCAAAACTTGAAAAACATGATGCAACTGAAAAATGCAGGCCTGCTTTATTTTTGATTCTAATTATTCATACTTCAATGGTCGTGTGCTTGTTATGGCCTTTTTGTGGGATGATGAAGTGCATACTATCATTAATATTTATACCCAACTTGTGTGTGGGCTCACCAGGAATTCTTTTCAGCTGTTACTTCCCTCCCACTTCCCTTTGACTCATTTGTGGTAGGCGATATGAACTGCTGGGCCAACCCAGTTACTGACCGCTGGCCTTCAGCTCCTTCTCCCCACAGGGGCACATAAAAATCACGTTCTTAAAGCCACTTTGGGGCTGTTTGACACCCTATTTAAACATACACCGCTGCTCCCCAACGTGTCTCATCCCCATGTGCACAATGATCAGCTGAGGTCGATGTTGAATATTTGGGCTTTGCCTGATGGCTGGTTCATTGTTTGGTGGAAACTGCAGCTTTGAGCATTTATTGTGTGAGGACAATAGACAGGATGGTGCTTTAAGTTTATGATATAGCTTTTTGGTAATACCTCAATTGTATACCTGGTTGTTTCACTTGGATGATGGCACGCTGCCCTGATCCTACTGATCTCAATTGAAAATTGACTTTAGTATAAAATAAAGTAATAACGCAAAAAGTTTATAAGATAAAGTATAAACTTAATCCAGAAGTTAAAGGATATTTTTATTAGTGTAAATGTAAGGGTTATTTATAGGGTTCGATGTTAACCACATCTTACCCATGACGCCTTACTTTCAGTGGCCCTAGGCCACATAAAAAGTTCCTAAGGACGTCTACAAATACTTTGACTCAGGGCATCATGCTCAGCCTCAGAGTCAGAGTAAACACCATCATCATCCTTGAGATGGCGTTTCATCATATCTTCAAAATAGCTGAACTGATTTACTTTCACATTTAATTGGCAGCACATACCAAGGCAATTTATATCCATAATTAGTAATTAATTTGGTCAAAAACTCGACTGACATTAAAAAATAACTTTGACATAGATCAACAAAGCCCACATGCTCGAGTCATTAAATCAAAACTTAAATTTAAGTCTGACCTAACCAACAAAGCCCTCGAGCCCATGTCATCATAGTTGAATAAAATAAGTGAAATCACTAGGCTGCAAGTCCCAAGTTCAGATACTTAGGATATTCCTGAACCATAATTGTTGATATCAAATATCTAATGATTAGGTCCAGTCAATTCTTCAACAGTCGATGTCCTGCATTGACCCTAAACTTGCCCTGTTGAATTTTCAGTCACAGGTTGCACGCTTTATGATGACAAACAAGAATTTTTTAACCACAAGTTGGTTCTAATTTCCTTCTCTTTGTCACACCCAGTAGTACAGGTGCAGAAGTGGTTCAAACTTCGCCCAGCTGAGATCACATTGCCTATATTTTCCTCATGGGTGGGCGCCAAAACCTCAGCACAATAGTTTACCACACCTTTCTGTGCAGACTCACTTTCAACCTGGTCAACCTTCAACGTGAACACCATCTGATTGGCATGCCACATCTCATCACATCACTCTCAGTCTCCTCAGCGGTCATTTTGCGCATGCTTTCAGAAGTAAACCACCTGTAATCTAATGTCCCTGATGCATGCTACAGCCCAGCTTGGTGTTATAAGTGGGCAGAGGTGTCCGCTCACCTCAACGCACTGGTAAGGCAACACATACATTGCGCTTGTGTACAGTACAAAGCAAAAAGTATAATGGCAGTTGACACGTGCTCCGCCTACTTTTTCCATAAATTCTTCACACCGAGACAGAGCTTGGCCTGCACACAGTTGAGGCGTCCAGACCACTCTGTCACAGAAACTCCAGCCAAAGTGGCAAATAAAGTTTGAAATTATTACTCCGAATTTTATTGCTCCAATACAGTCAAACTTGCTGAAGTTGCAAATTTCTTGAAAGTGCACATATATACACCATTTCCCATTATCCAGAGTTGATGAATTTAATTTTTGTGAGGAACTCTGGTAAGCTATATATGTGCACCATACAGGAAATCCCCATGTCCAGATGGGATTCCTTATGAGTTCTACAAAAAATATTCTTATTATTTCTCCTCTTTACTGCTTTCATCAATGAATAAGTGTTTGCTAGAAACGCGCCTCCTTCCTGGGGTCCAGGAGGCTTTCAAAATAATGCTGTATAGAAAAGGGGATGAGCTGGACTTGGCCAACTGGCACTCCATATCACTTACTACACAGATAATTATTTATCAGAATCATGGCCAACCGCCTAGGGGAAGTTGCCTCTGATCTCATCTCCTCTGAGCAATTTGGTTTCATTCCCTAGATGTCTATATGGGACAACATACATACTGTAGCCAAAGTCTGCCAATCCATGGCTAATGGGGCACTTGTTTTTTAGACCAGCAGAAATCTTATTATAGAGTCAACTGGGATTACCTCAAAGCCTGCCTCCACAAATTTCACCTTCCCCATAAGTTCATTAATTGCGTGATGTTGCTTATGGAATCTGCCACAATGGCTGAGCGTGGCCCTGGTTTCCTCAATAATGTAGTTCGCCCTTAAAGGGGCCTACGCCAAAGGGACCCTCTAAGCTCACTCTTGTATAACTTTAGCCTTGACCCACTTTTGTGCAACGTGAATGACCACCTTACTGGCGTCCATGTGCAAGGCCAAGAACCAGTTAAGATTTTGGCGTTTGTTGATGATTGTGTGGTTGGGGTGTCTAACAACCAAGATGCACGCGCGCTTGAGGATACTATCCAGGTTTACTTTAGGGTAAGTAACGCTGCTTTGCCGCTTCCAAAACCAAAATCATTCTCCTTGGTCGGTTCCAAGCTCGCTGGTCACTAGCACCCCATTTCCTACCAGCTTCAGCAGCTAGCTCACGAGCTCGCTTGCCCCACCTACACCATACCACCCCGCCTGTGCTCCCTAACATGCCAAGACCCACTGCTGGTATGGTACGCCATTTGGGGGTGTGGCTAGTGGTGGGAGGGTACACCTCAACGGTGATGAAGCACCATATCCTGGACAATGTCACAAAACGCATCGCCTCCCTCAGAGCCCGCCAAACTTCCCTCACATGCAGAGTTGTGCTGGCCAACTCTATGCTCCTATCTAAAGTTTGGTATGTGGCCCATGATATCGCCTTTTCCTCATCTTTCTTCACCTCTTTATACGCCCTCATGCAAGGGTAGCTTTGGTTAGGCCTCCCACCGCCAGTGCGCCTGGATGTCTTGTTTGGCCCTCGCCATAGTGCTGGTATGGGCTTGCTCAACTTAGTGGCTCATGCCACCAAAATACTTAGCACTTGGATCGCTGCAGTCACCAACCCCCCACTACAAGCCAACACCTGGCATGCGCGGCCTGCTCCAACTTTCCTGCACCCTGGGCCCCAGCAATCCTACCCACCCCCATTCTCTGTTAAAATATCTTGCCTCACATCCATCTGCTGCAGGCCCGCATGGGACGTCGCCCTACATTAAATGAATTCTCCTCTCCATTCGGAGCACTGAGTGGAGAATTCTCATCAGTGGGCACACCGCCCAGAGGGGTCGCCCTACTCCCCGCTTCACACAGGAAGTACGAGGCCAAGTCGTTCTGAAAAGTGTAATACCAAGGAGGTCCCCTATCATGGTCAGGGTGGGTTATCAGGACATGTTGGAAATCCCCTACTCCCTAGAAACATATAAAGACATCTGGAAGTACGCCCATCACCCTCTTCTGCAGCCGTATGTTTGTTCCCATGTGTGGCGCTGCTTAAAACAGGTATACCATACCGCTGAGTGATCCAACATGTCAGACTCTTCATGTGTTGTGTGACCAATATGGGACTTTGGTCCACCACCTGGAAGAGTCCCCTCCGTCAAAAGCGATCTGGAGTGAGTTTCAGCGTCTCTTTTTCCAGGAGCAATTACAGCTCTTCATCCTATCAAAGGACATCTTCGCCTTGTCCTTGAATTCCCCTATACAACCTTCCCTCCAAGCCTTAGTGGTAGCAATCGCAATGTGGACTATCCACATGGTTGTCTTGGATGCCATTTCAGGATCTACTCCCACCCTCCAGGAAGCTGTAAAACAATTCCAGTCGCACCTTATGGACCACTTTAAAAGCATGGTTGTTTAGTTACCTACCATTACATCACTGGCAGTTGGTCTCATCCTGGTTTCCAGTTTAGTTTATCACTTTAAACCATTTCTTTTATGTGTGCTCAATAGTGGCGCATGCCTCTACTCATGATACCCTCTTCCTTTATTTGGCGTTCCCGCTAGCAACAGGAGACAGTATTAGCTTCTCTGGGGTGCCTCTAGCTCATATTTGGCCCTTGTTCATTTACATATTAGAAGTTTCCGTCTTATGGTTGGAATTTCCCAAATAGAATTTAAAAATTTAAATCATATATGCGACAGGGCTTTTGCAGCACCCTGGCTATGTTTCAGAGAGTAATGTATTAGAATTTCAGGTATTTATGATGTCAAGTATGACTATCTACTTATATAACATGGTGTTCATCAAGACATTCAAGGATTATTTAAATTACCTGAAGAAGTTATCACTCGCCTGAGAAAAAACAAGCTCAACTAAGTAGTAGTAAGTGCTCGTTTTTTAAGAGCCAGTTAGAAGTTCTTATTCATGAAATAAATCTAAAGAATGATGAAGTCCCATCAAGGGAAGTCAAAGCTATCGCTAAGATGATTTCACACAAGCGCATGAGTGCTTTTATGTTCTTAAGTAGGGTAAGAGAGTACTGCTATTCACGCTGAGCTTTGCGGACATTGGCAAGCAATATACACACCTGCTTCCAATAGAGTTTTGTTCAATTTAGAACAAGATTAAAAGGATGCTTTTAACTAGCTCAAACAGAAATTGATGGAAGCTCAACCCTGATATACCTAGACTTTGTAAAGACTTTTACATATACACCGACACCTGCAATATGATTATGGGCGCCACCTTAGTTCAGTTGAATGAATAAGGAATAGATCACCCTTTGAAGTTCTACTCAAAAATACTTACCAGAGCAGAATGCAATCGCAGTGTCACCTAGCATGAGTGCCTAGTAGTGAACAGAGAAGTAGGCCATACCTAAACTTACTTTTATGACATACACTTTAAGATAATTAAGGTTTACGCCTCATTAAGAAGGTTGACGAACATGAAAGACCCAGACAGAGGATTTGAAATATGGGCCGTTTAATTGCAATGTAACAACTTCAAGATCCTGTATTGGGCAGGAGAGATGCACCTGAATTCATATGTCTTGTCACAACTACCTATTTTCCACTTGTAAGCACACAAGAGCAATAAGATCTACAAGTTATTAGTAAGACCCAAAAAGGAATAAGAAGAAAATGATACTGTAAGTAATATTATTTTTTTAGTACTAGAATACTGTAAGTAATATTATGAAGGATTATTAAAAGCAATGAGTCTCAAAGTAGGGCAGCTTGAGAAACTAGTACAGGAGAAATGGTTACCCTATGTGAAGCTGAAAAAATAAATGGCAATAATTATAAAACTGTCAAAGAGGATACAGAAGGCTACAGATGTTCCAGCATCTCAAGGAGAGATTCCACTGGGAAGCAATGTTGAATGATATAAGTCAGTCTCTGGAGCTCTGTATTAAATGCGCCCAATACAAACCATTCTAAAGAAATTTAAATTTCAGCTTGTCCCTCCAAAAGCGTCCTTTCACAATCTCTCAATTGACTTTATTGGACTATTTCTGAAGACATCAATTAAGTATCATTTATATTTGTTGCAATAGATCACTTCATTATGTAAGTAGAAGCAATTTTAGTCAAAACATTCAAATCCAGAGTTACATAAGCTTCCTTTAAAACCAGGTTATTACACCTTAAATGACCTCATAACTACTTTTTAATAGTTAATGAATTTTTATCTCAGACGTTGTGAAACATATAATGAACTTAGTGGGATTCAAACAGCATTTTAACACGCCATACACACCCTCAAGCAACAGAAGCATGGAATGAGTGAACAGAAACCTTTTATCCTTCTTGAAATAAATTTCAGTCAATCATAGATCAAAATGGGCATCTTGTTGCCATAAGCCCTATTTGCTTACCAGTTAAGATACCATAGTACTATTTTTATGTCACTAATTAAAGTGCTATATGGATGGGAAGCCGCTTTACCAAGTTGTTATGCCCTGTTAGGAGCGTATCTATAACGCTCCCGTTCCATTAGAGGTAGCAGGAGAGGCCTCACCCCACTACAGAGGAACACTTCACCAAGTAAAGGATAAATAAAGCACCTCTAAGAAGGACGGTACACAGAGAGCCCAAAGCAAGAAGGGCACCCATTTGACTAAATTGGACCTGAGGAAGGTCAGCAAATAGAGCTAAATAAGTCCACATAAAATAATTAAATGAACAGTGTTTTTATAAACCAGACGACTAACGAGAAAATTGGTCTTGCAGAAACACAATTAACCACTGGGGGAAGAGCTGTCAATTGGCGTAAGTGGAGCTAAGCCTAGGCGGACCAATAGACGCACGCTTCCATCAGCCAGGGTTCTGTAGCTCAGATTTATCCAAACTAGAGTTATAGACTGAAAATTGGCTCATCTTGACTTAGCTATTATATAAATGGAACGGATTTTTAACCCTGTTACTCATATAACTGTAACAAACCATCTGATTTGAGGATGTAGCTGGTGCGTTTTAATGCTCTGGCTGTAACGCCAGGCCAAGCATCACGCACCACCCGAGGACTAACCTGGACATACCTTTCCTGTACCCAGAGTTGGTCCAGGGATTGTTTCGAGTCAGGAAGGCCTTGAAACTTGATCTTTTTGGCCTCCTGAAGACCAGTATTGTCCTTGAGAACAGTTCCCTCAATTATGTCATGTAGCCATGACATTACCCTATCGCTTTTTAGGGATCCACCCTCCTCCAAGGCTTTTTCCAGAAAAAATGTTTTGTGGCCATGGCCAGCTTCAGGCGGCGATGTTTTGCTGCGACTTGGGTCCTGCAGCCTCAGAAAACACTTGTGAAAACATCAATAAGATCTTGGGCATAGGCACAGTCGTGCACTGGTACCCAACTGTTTTCTGCTGCATCAGTTTTCTCTTTCTAGAACATAAGGTACTCAAGCCTTCTTCTTAAAATGTGAAAGCACAATCTCCTCCACTTCCCACTCTGGCGCTTCATCCATGAGATAAGCCTCTGGAGTCTCTGGTGGCCCTCAAACAACATCAACTTGCTTTCATAAAAGATGGTAAATGAAAGTCTGGAGACCCAACCTCTTGGGTGGATTGGGATAAGGTCCCTTATAGGAAGAAGAAGGGACTTAATGACCCTGTGGAGCCCTTGGCTTATTTAAGGGACTTGGAACTTGTGGTTTACAAATGTTTGATCACTTCATTGGCCACAAAAGATCCTTACACAGTATCCCCTTTGTCTGCTTCTTCTCTGGTTGAAAAGATAAAAGAAGTTTTTAGGGAGATCATATAGGCCAGAAGTCACCAACAGCACCTCCCCCTCCACTGGCCTCCACTCCGCCATCCCTCACTTCCTTGGAAAAATAGAAAATTGGCCTCAAAACTCAAGAAATGTTCATGAGTCAGGAAACCCAGTCTAGAACACAGAATCCAAAATTCCAGGTCTGGGAAAGCCAATCTGAGTCGAAAATCCATTTTCAAAATTTTTAAAAAATCTTTTAAAAATTCAACAGAATCGACCCTGGCAGAGTCCAGTTCAGCTGCCTCTTTAAACTGAGTAAATCCGCTCAAGTTTGGATCAGTGAGGGTCCCTCCCTGGAGGATCAGACGATTACATTGCCAGAGCTTTTGTGACCTTTGCATAAGCTGGATGACGACGCCCCAAGCCCAGGCTGAGTACTCATGAGTATGTCTGCTGCCACTGTCCAAGAAAACACACCCATGACTCCCTTTTTCCCCACTTTGCATATTTAAGGCAACTATCTCTGGAAAAAGCAGATGTCAGTCCATTTTCACTCTTAAATTAAGTTAATAATGATCCCACCTAAACCTACTCTGCGAGCTCCATCTCTTTTTCCAATATACTTTCACTTAACCCAGCAAAGTATGCAGCGATCTGTGTTTTAAGGCTGATGGTCATTGAGTGGACTCTCCAAGCCATCAATCCAGTGGCTTACCAAATGATGATTGCAATTAAAGAATCTGTCACAGGCCATGACGCCAATCAGCCACTTATGAAGAGTTTTTGGATCTGCCAGACTATTTGAAATGACCTGTTTTCCATTTGGCACCTGGTGGACCTGATTCAGGTCCGCCTCCCACTTGACGGAATAGTCAGAGAATTTGAACTAATTCTCCCCTCCAATCCTCTGGTGGTCTGTCACAATCCTGGGCAGAATGAGGCCATCTCTACTAATTACAATTCTCCGTTTGGAGGTGAGGAACAACCTTCCTCACAACTGCGAGGTGTTGACCAGGCACCAGACCATCTGGGCCATCTTGCCAAGGACCAATCTGGTCCAAATCAATTTATTAAATTGATCCGCCATTCTGGCGATTTCCCAACCTTTCAACTCATCGCAAAACTCCTCAATGGGAACAAAGTGAGGCCCAAGGCCTCCTGATAGTCAAATCAATTGATTCAATCTGATTCATGAACACAATCAGCATTTTAAAAATTTTAAAAATTTTAATTATTTATTAGAATCTTTATTATAATGAACCATTACAAGGAGGTTTGGAAAAAGAGCTCAAAGGTCACCAAATGCAAATTCAGGATGATTGGTCATCCTCCTTTCCTCTCCCACCCTTGGGAGATTCCCCAGAAAGATCTGCGGTTGCCCATTGCAGCCATTTGTTTTGCTATGAGGGTCTTTGGTATGCTCTTTAACTTTTATTTCACTCACAAGAATAATAGGGGATCCCTCCTACAACTGATCATAACTGCTATGACATTGGTATTCTGGGCTTTCCACTGGGTTGTTACACACCCAGATTGAAAGTCCAGTCTTACTTTAACCAGCAGACTCCATGACAGTAAAGATCCTGAATGAGGGGTGGAGATCCAACTGATATGAGATGTGGCCCATCTTTCTAACCACGCGGTAGGGCCAATCCTCTTTGGTCCCAGCTTTTTGCATGGCTGCTTGAAGAGGATGTTTCGAACATCAAGCATCATGAGCTTTCTTTCCTTGTATGCAAGACCTACTCATCTCATTCCTTCAGCGCTCTCCTTATACACTTGCATTGCCGCCTTAAATTCGTGGTAACCCCCTGGTGTACTTTCTTGATAGTCTTGGAAAATTCCACCTCTGTTACACTTTAAATCCACAACTGGGCTCCATGTAAAGGCGGGGTTAAAGCCATGGTTGTCAAAAAAGGGGAACAACTAATCGAAGAATGTAAAGTGTTGTTGTAACTAAGTTGGGCCATAGTAAGGTGAGAAACCCAATCTGAATGATCTGCGCAGTGTACACCGCAGAAACTGTTTCAAGCACTGGTTCTCTAGTTCAGTTTGCCCATCTAATTGGGGGTGATATGCAGTTGAACGGCAGGGGCTAATTTTTAGAGTCTTACACAATTCTACAAAAAGACGGAATTAAACTGGGGACCACAAAGCTAATGATCTCCTGGGGCACCCCATGAAGGGCAAACGCATGCGATACAGTGAGCCTAGCCATCTTAGCCACGGTTAAGGTGGTTCTACAGGGGATAAAATGGGTAAACTTTGTAAATCGGTTTACCACTACCATGATGGCGTCATAGCCTTCAGAAGCAAGTAGCTCCAAAATAAGATCCACTGATAAGGAAGGCGGTCAATGCCCTTTGGCTTTTGACTGCACCAACAACCTGTGAGGGGCTAGCGATTAGGCTAAATTTGGTTGTAGACCAGGTACTCTTTACAATACTTGACAACCTGCGTGGCTAACCCCTTCCAATTTTAAGTGTGGCGAATTATCTCCAGAATCTTTGCCTTCCCATGATGGATAACGGTGATTTTGTCATGATGGTTTTGGATGTTTTAAGGAGAAGTGGTCCTACAGGAACCCATAGGTGCCCCTGAAATACACATCTCATCCTTTACATGGTAACCACTGGTAATGTCCTCCAGATTTAATTTGCTATTGGTAAGGTCCTCATAATATACTCATCCAACAAAGGCTGTGAAAAGACTACCTTTCTGAACATACCGTATTACTCCGTATTTTAAGAAGAACAAGCGCTGACTTGTGGGCTAAGGGAGAGGGAAGGTAGGACGCAA
The DNA here is from genome assembly GCA_022478985.1 of Massospora cicadina. NCBI lineage: Eukaryota > Fungi > Entomophthoromycota > Entomophthoromycetes > Entomophthorales > Entomophthoraceae > Massospora > Massospora cicadina. Next base: position 41,554 of record JAKSZP010007115.1, on the reverse strand, counting down.
TTTTACCTGGCGGAATCAACAAATGGGTATTATGAACCTCTACCTCCTTAGGATCATGAGCTAGTAAAGGGTTGCGGATCAAAGCGTCCGCCAAACCATTCTCATTACCCTTAGTAAACTCATAGGAGAACACAAATTGGGCCAGGGTCTCATGCCAGAAAGTTTGGCATGGGGTCAGGACATGAGGTGCACAGTAGTACAACAAAGCACGGTGATATGTACAAACAAGGAATGTTTGGGATGAGCCATGCAAGTGATGACACCAATAAGTAAGCGCCTCCACCACTGCCAATAGCTCCTTGTCATAAACAGTGAAGCTTAACTCAGACAGGGACGTCTTCTGAGAAATTTCCCACTGGACGCTCTATTCCATCTTCGCCTACTTGTAACAAGGCAGCTGCAATGGCAAAATTTGGAGGCTTCAGAATCCACAATAAAATCTATATAAGGATCAACATGGTGAAGGATGGACGTAGACAACAGGGTGCACTTTATCGCTTGGAAGGCATCCTGCAAAACTGGGGACCACTGGAGTACTTAATCCCCACTATCTTTATATAAGGCGCCGCCACCTCAGAAAGATTTGGCATGAATTTCTTGAGAAATGTACACGTACTTAAAAAGCTCCTCAATTCCTTGACCAAAGTTGGGATGGGCCACTTGCAAATTGCCTTCTCTTTGTCTGGAGTTATAATGTGGCTTTGGAAAAATATGACGTTGCCCAGGAAGGTGACCTGAGACTTAAAGAACTCTCATTTACTGAGTTTCAGCGTAAGGTTGGCTGCCGTTAAACTCTCAACCACTTGCTGTGGGTGTATTGCATAGGACTCGTGATCAGGGGAAAACACCAGAATATCATCCATATAGGCCACCGCGCACACACCCAGCAGGTCCTAGGCCGCATCTATACGACGTTGGAAGATAGTAGGCGCATTTTTAAGCCCAAAGGGCGTAACAAAAAACTGGAAATTTTTTTGGGGTTCAGAATGCGGTTAGCCAATTCTGGCCCTTCTTTATCCAGACCTGATTGACCGCATTTAAGCAATCTAGTTTGGAGAAGACTTTAACCTTCTCCACATAGCAAACAATCTGATAGTCCAATGGGATGGGATGTAAATCTGGTGCAGTGACAATGTTTAGGTTTTCATAATCTATGCATGGGCGTAGAGTAAAAAAACTTTCTCCACAAAGAGAAGTGGAGAGCATACTGTAAAGGCACGCTGAAAAATTGCACCTTTAGCTAACTGTTCTTTAACTCACACATCCAACGCTGATTTCTCCTGTAAAGTCAAGGAGTAAATATAAGAAGCTATATGCACCAGATCAACGCTTAATTTTAAACTCACAATCAAACCTGAATAAGCTGGTAGTGCATTGGCTGAAGCTTCATCAAACAAAGATTCTAGCCCCTCCAAACAGGAAGGTAAGGGTACCTTCAAAGAGGGCTACAGAAGTGGTGCTAGACTGAGTGTGTGTTGACCTTGGCCATTGGGGAAGTTTTGCCCTGATCATTTGCTTCAGACATGGGTGTCAGATTCTGGTGGTTGATTTGAAAATAAACCTTTAACAAATATCAGATTGGGCTGATTATCCTCTCAATGCTTGAGCTAATACCTTAACTCTAACCTCAAAGCCTATTGCAATTACATGATTCAGGCCAAAATCTCAACTTAAATACAATCATGCAATTTATCAATAAGCTTGGGCCAAATACGCTCACATATTATGGCTGATTATCTATGATTTAAATCTCAGCAATTGATCCCAATTATTGGGAACACAATCAACTAACTAGTATATAGAATTGTTCAGGACCAACCCAAAGTTAACTTCTAAAATCCCCATAGACCATCAGACAAGCAAAAAAGTAATCAATTTTCTGCCCTAGGCCAAAATTTGTATGTCAATCTGCGTAATCAGCATGATAGATATGCATATAGACCACCCAAAAGAAAATACCTAGTGCTATAGAGAGAGAGCCCTTCTGATGTCCAAATTGAGGTACGTCATCTACTTTAATTGATGCAAGAATTTCACAGAAGGTGTATTTCACCAGCAGTATAATGAGACTCAAATCAAGAAGATCCTAGGACAATTTTGCATGCTTTTATCGCAATTTTTGTACCTAAAATCCTCCCAATTTTGAGAGTATTTTGCCACTAATAAACCTAAGAAAAGGTCTCAGTTGTATCAGTGCAAGGGTCGAACTGAGGTGGTAAAATATATGTTGAAATTTTGTGCTCAAATGTGGCCAGAAGATGCCTTAGATGTATAAATACCAGCGCCTGGCTTAATGATTGATTATCTAATATATAGCTTATAATAAAAGTTATATTTATTTCATCCTTTTGCTGGTCTTTATCTGAATCCTAACCTTGGAGAAGAGGGGAGGATACCCCAATGATAGAATAGGGACCTCTACCGCTGCCTCCTCAGGTTCAATTCTGGTACAGGAACTTTGGGTAGGTGACAATTATGACTTTGTTGGCATTGCGCACCAATGCCCCTAACTAAGATAGCGAATAGCAAAGGTGGTCCATGGAGTTCCTGGCCTATCATACGCCGTACATGGGGGTTTCCAGATTTTATCCTCCTTTCACATTCATTTGATTTCCCCTTAATTGGTGCGGTATCATCCCAGGTTGGCCCACCTCAAATAAAAAAAACCTTGGAGAAGTGTTGACAAGTTGGAAACACCAATTCCACAGCTTGTTTTAAAACCTGCCTCAGAAGAAGTTCCTAATTACATTGGGAAAATTAAGCCCAAAACTGACTAGAAGAGTCAGGGTTATTTTTATCTGCCTAGTGAGTTTCCAAACGGTTCAACTATCATAAGCCACTGGAAATATCAAGGATTAATCTATGGAACTAGTCCTGATTAAGCGTGAAGGATAGTAATCATCAAGCGAGCTATCCTAAGATTTTCACAACTGGTGCTCACTTAAAACGAGTGACACTCTCAGAAATGGATTCCAGTAACCAATTCCTGGCAGACTCAGCCAGACAAAAAAGTGACATCAAAAATGGACACTAGTGACAAGGCCATTGTTGGGATTTTCCATGGGTTAGGTGTAAGCCTTATCCAGGGGAAGGATCAACATCCCCCCTCAAGGGGTGTAAATCCTAAACAGATTATTAAGCTCGAAAATAAGAGTCAAATCTACAAGTATATTAAATTTGGGGTTTAATATAAGTTACCCCAAATTTGAGGAAATGGTACAGTCCCCTTCCCTTAGGACATGTGACCTGGGATATCACCTGACCTGGTCACGAGGGTGGCTTGATCCAAGTAAGGGTTAGAATAGTGGGCAATACAGAAGGCCAGGAGAAACCCTACTTGGATGGGGCCATGACGATCCTTGTGCCACGTGTCCCCAAATACCCTATAAATATCCCTAATTATTATTCAAATAAAGTACTTTCGTTCTCAAGATCTATTTCATCTTATATCTTTATTAAGTCTAATTTATCTAAATGAATGGAGTCTCATCCATTGTCACATCCAGAGCTGCCCCTGCCCTCTTAGCTGACGCCAGCCCCTTTCAGTCAGCCTACTTGTTGGGTTCCCCAGCGTTAGCACCAGCAAGCGCATCTTGAGGAAACCTGACAACTGGTGCTCACTACAGGGGCGCTTCCCTGGCGCGCCCTGAGGTGCTTCCCTCAACCTTGGATGATAATGAACCCACCGTAAGCACGCCAGACGCCAATCTTCTCACTTATCTCTGATGGAATGGCCAAGACCCCACCACAGTTGAGTTTGAATTCCCAAGGAAGTCCTTTGAGTGTGCAACAAAGACTTTGTTTACTTCTGAGCTCCCAGTCATCTGAAGCCCTTGCTGGACCTGTTAAAAACGCCTGAAGAATTAAAAAACGATGTCTTGAGCCAAAATGCCAGCATCATAAAATAAAAAGATTAGTGAAGGCAATAAATTATCACAGGGACCAATCATTGCAGTTCAAGAGGATGTGGGATGCTCAGAGAGAAGAAGCCTTTGAGGACATCACCCAGCGGGATGATTATTGGGCGCTAGGACCAGTTTACTGTGATGAAAGGGTTATGTTCAAAAATCTTTCATCTTTGAACAAAATTGAGAAAAAATTGGCCAAGCTACAACTCATCCTTCGATCAAAAAGTGAAAATCAAAATGATTCGAGTGCTCAAAATTCAGAAACAATTATTTTTAATACTAACCCTAATTTTTATTTAGATAATTTAAACTGAAACCCTCCATTCAAAGTTGGGACAAGTTGAGAATCAATTTCCAATCTCAACAAGCTTCAAAAATTTGCAGGAAGCCTAAACCACAATTGGTGAGATGATGCAATTTGAACGCCTGGCAAGATACCTGGGACTTACCTCCACACCATTGAGAATAGGCTCAATGTCTCTTTTCTGGCAATGCTATCACTTTCCAACTTCAATGACGCCCTTCTCAAGATCGGGCCTCAAACTACTACAACTGAAAAATCTAGAATGTCCAGTTCAACTCTCCATTTGGGATAGCGTCAATCCCAATGAAGATGAGAGTCAAGAAAAAGCGAAGCTCGAAGATTCCTTTCTGGCAACACTATTGCTTCCCAATTTTGATGGCGCCCCTCCCGAGATTGGGCCAAATTTAATTAAAATAAATAATTTGGATGACCTAGTTCGACTCTCCAGTTGGGATAGCACCAATCCCAACAAAGATGAGAGTCCCAAAGAAGCGAAGCCTGAGAAACCAGTCAATGTCACCTCCACTTCCATTACCAACCTTCTAGCCCACTTCGCAGTTTCCTCTCAAACCTTGTCGCATGGTTCACTTTTGGTTGGGAGTGGGATTTTCTCACCCCAATCCTGAGATACTAACTTGGCATCACTCAACGAGGCCCCCTATCAGAACCTTCAGGGGGCCACACCCTACCATCGCCTGGTCATCCTCCAAACTCGTGGGGTTGCTCACCCATGCTACCCACTGTCAACGACCTTTTCCCCAAGCCTTACCTGAATCTGCTGGTGGATAAGGTGATCGCCAGATGCCAGGTTTTAATGGCAACTGAGATGAACTGAAAGCTCGAAGTGGCTGAAGCCTTCATGGCCAAGATGATGGAGGAGGCATACAAATGGATGGCTCAGATGGAGGCAGAATTAACTGACCGCAGCCCAAATGACAGCTCAAAGCCAGCCACAACAAAAAACCAAATTGCTCAGATAGCAGCAGATCGCGGATCAAGGATCTTGAAGCCACCTTTCCCAAAGAATGATCTGAATTTACTATGAGGGCTTTAGCTGATGAATTTGTCTGGCTTCAAGCCCTATTCACACTCAAGGCCTCTGAGTCAACCATGAGGGCCTTAGCCAATGTTTTGTCTAGCTTCAAACCCTAACGACACTAGGCACTATCACCAACCTGGTCTGCATTTCGCCTGAGGATCTATTTGCCCCCAAACTTGAATCCTCTGACCCTCAGGTTACAACTTGCTCTCCTAGGCCAAGGCTTGGAGGGAGCTCTGTCAGGATTTTCCCTGGGTTAGGTGTAAGCCTTGTCCAGGGGAAGGATCGACATCCCCCTTCAAGGGGTGTAAATCCTAAAGGGATTATTATATTCAAAAATAAGAGTCAAATCTACAAGTATATTAAATTTGGGGCTTAATATAAGTTACCCCAAATTTGAGGAAATGGTACAGTCCCCTTCCCTTAGGACATGTGACCTGGGATATCACCTGACCTGGTCATGAGGGTGGCTTGATCCAAGTAAGGGTCAGAATAGTAGGCAATCCAGAAGGCCAGGAGAAACCCTACTTGGATGGGGCCACGACGATCCTTGTGCCACATTACCCAAATACCCTATAAATATCCCTAATTATTGATCTAATAAAGTACTTTTTTCTTAAGATCTATTTAATTCTATATCATTATTAAGTCTAATTTACTTAAATGAATGGAGTCTCGTCCATTGTCACATCCAGAGCTGCCCCTGTCCTCTTGGCTGACGCCAGCCCCTTGCAGTCAGCCTACTTGTTGGTTTCCCCAGCGTTAGCATTAGCGAGCACATCTTGGGGAAACCCGACAGCCATCTCAGATCATTTTCCCAGTCACCAAGGCTCTGAAGCTGGTGCCTCCTACACCTGAAATCTTATCAAAGTGGGGGAGCTCATGTAGCAAAACCAGTCTTCCTGAATAGGGATGAGGATGATGCCTTAAACAACAAGGAATTTTCAAAAATTTGGACAGTTGTGTCAAGATTGCAGGCCAGAAACACTGAATTTACTCAGGAAATTTGGGAACTCAGAATGCAATTATCAACTGCAAATTCCTGAATAGATAGTATGGGCAAAGACATAAAAGCATAACTCTAATCAAGCTTTATTAGAAGAAAAACATGAAAACCTCAAAAAACAAAGTGGCAAATGCTCACCCATCTTTGACAAAAGAAAATAGGAAAAAGCTCTGTCCATTCAGCCAAAGAACAAATTGGAAAACTAAGGGCCTAATCAAACATTAGAATCCAGAGTTCAGAGCAGTATTACAAAACTGAATCATTGGAAATTGACACTGATGCAGAAACGGATATTTTGAACATCCATTCTATGCTTAGAGTACTGGCAGCAATCTTAACTCCAGATACTTCCCAAGGGGAAAGAGGGCTGATTAAGGGCGATGATACACCAAGATGTTCAAGAAAAAGTACAACCCATATGCCCAAAACAGGGAGAGATGACTTCAAACCATTTAATTTACCAAGAGTTTGATAAGGATGGAAACGTTCACTCTTTTCTCAAGTTAATTGAAAAAGCATGAGGGGAGCATCAGACCATGCAAAAGAATCATTACTGAAAAACTCACTCGACGCCCAAAGCTGTGACCTCATTATGCCCTATTTGGGCAACAATTGGTCTTATATATGGATGCCAAAATTGCAGTGACAAAACAGGGTGGAGGGCCTGAGAAATTAGAGACCCAAAAAGAGAGCTCCTTTATATTGAATTCAAGCAGAATGAGACTATCAAGGACTTTGTGGATAGATTTTTTCATGAGGTACAAGTTTTGCGTGGGTGCAATGCCATAGATATGTTTGACGCCAAGATTGCAATGGAGCACGCAATTATGCCTTTCTGTGAACTGCACAATGTCATGTTACCTGCATTTAATGAAAGCTTGGAAATTCAAGAGCTTACCAATTACTTGAGAAGCTGCTCCCATAATTTCAATACCCCTATTGGGTCAAAGATCAGCAAAAATCCCAATATTTGGGCCCAAAAAGCAGCACTATTTCCGATCAGAAATAAAAGTTTCCAAACTACAAACCAGAAATTCGAGCAAAAGCAGCAAAAAGGGCCAATTACATGCCACTACTGTGGTCAAAAGGGACACTTTTCTAGCAAATGCTACAGACGGTCCAAAAAAAGCCAGGGGTCAACTTTGCTCTAGAAATCAACAGTGACAGTGAGGCGGGAAAAGAGTAGGTGGAGTAGAAGCAGAATGCTCTTACTCCACCAATGTTCAAATCATTCCACCTGACCCTGGTGATCTCTTTAGGGCCAAAGATGTTGCTGAAGATACCCTCGACCATATAATGGCTAATGATGTCATGATGGTCACTACTCAGGCCACAGCAAAAGCAACTAAACCCTTTAAATATACCAAAGAAGCCTGAGCAGATGTATCAAACCCTTATGCAAAGCAAATTATTGATCAGGGTTTGGACCTACAACCCAGATGTTCAACTGACCTACCTAAGCTTAACAACGTTCAAGTAGCTATTCCCATGAAGACCTTAGCAGATAACTTCCCAGATTTTTGCTCAAGCCTGAAATCACACCTGGAATAAGGCAGCAGTCACAGCATTCATACAATGAATACCTCTGAATACTACTCTGAATGTACTTTTGTGGACATAACAGTGAACAAGGTGTGAGTTTGGGCCATTGTTAATAGTGTTGCTCCTATTAATATAGTCAGCACAAGGTTAAAAAACCAAAAATTGTGCCCAATGTTGCCCACTGTCAGGAATATGGAACAGCTGGAGCGCATACAACTAAAGCACTGGGCGCTTACAGTACCCTACCTCTCAGAATCGGATCTATTGTAGTAACAGCACCTACTATAGTATTACAAATATGAACTATGATATCCTAATTGGGACTGATTTCCATAAAAGATATGGAGTTGTTACCAATCATAATGACAATACTCTCACCATTCTTGGCCATACTATTTCATTTTACTTTAACCGGGTTAAGGCAGTTAATAAAAAGAAACCCAGACTACTCATAAACTGGCCTACAAAGATGAAGTCGTCCCAATTATGTATACCAAAGTGTGGTCAAAGATAAAACTACTACCCACACAGATCGATGAGTCAAATGACATTCCACTTCTATCAAATCAGACATCACTATACCATCTGGAGAACAAGTAATTGTCCCAACGGGACTAACAACTAATATCCTCGAAGGAATTTATAGTGAAGTATAATCAATGGTCTATATCTTGATTCAAACCAAACATTGCCCCTAGTACTATCATTATGAGCCACGGAGAAATACATTTCTTATGTGCAAACTTGCAAAATTGGCCCATCTCCATCAAGCAACATCAAACAATCGCTTTTCTGCATCTGTTCCCTACCACAGAAATTCACTCATTCCATGAGTTTGGAACTTTTGTTAAATTAGGGCTCCCTAATAAAGACCTACTCAGCATAAACAATGTTGTCCCTATGGCCAATTTAAGCAACCTGACCAACTCTGAGAAAGGCCGAGCTCAGGAGTTATTCTCTAGATATTGGGAAATATTGCACAAGATGATTTCAACTTGGGATGTGCTAAGGGTGTCACCCACAAAATTGACACTGAGGATCATAAACCTATCAAATTACGCCCAACTAGATGCTCAAAACCATTAGAAGAAGCAGTATCCAAGGAGATTAAGGAACTCCTCGATCATGGCATGTTAGTCCCTTCAAAATGTCCATGGGCAACACCAATTTCAATAGTGAAGAAAAAGGATGGAAGTAACTGAGTAGTCATTGATTATCAGAAGTTAAACAACTTTACAAAGAAGGACTTGTACCCACTGCCATGAATCAACGATGCCTTGGATAGGCTAGGGAATGCAAAGTTCTTCTCAGCAATGGACCTTATCTGTGGATATTGGCAAATAGATCTTCCCAAAAAGGAGCATGAGAAATGTGCAATTATAACCCAAAAAGGCCTATTCCATCCAACAAGAATGCCTTAAGGGCTCTTCAATGCCCTGGCTACATTCCAACGGACAATGGACAAAATCCTGTAATATTTTAAATTGTCATGTGTACTAGTGTACCTTGATGATATCAACGTTTTCAGCTGCACTTTTGACGACCACCTGGAACACTTAGAAGAGGTTTTCAGAAGGCTAGCTGCTGCAAACTTAAAAATAAAGACCAGAAAATATCAGTTTTTCAAAGACCAACTGGAATACCCCAGATTTGTGATTGATAAAGTAGGTCTTCAGCTCCAACCCTCTAAGCTTGATGCCATCTCCAAAATAAATGGCCCAAATCCAAGCATGATATTCAAGTATTCCTAGGCATGATCAGTTACTATCGATGATTTATCACCAACTTTGCACAACTTAAAGAGCCGCTTTTCTATCTGCTTAAAGATAAGGTTCCATTTGACTGGACTCCGGCTTGCCAGGATGCATTTGACTAACTCTGATTGGCCCTATTGGGCACACCTGTTTTTTGATACCTGGACTTTGATAGCGAATTTATCATCCAAACTGATGCATCCCAACAGCAGTGGGGGCCATGTTATCCCAAGTTGGAGAAGACGGTGAAGAACATCCTGTTGCCTTCGCTAGTCAGACCTTAAACGTTCATGAAAGGAACTATACGGTGACAGAATGAGAATGCTTAGCCATCATATATGCTTGTAAGCAATTCTGGGTCTACCTTCATGGCACTCATTTCAAGGTTGTTACTGATCATGCTTCCCAAAGATGATTAAACAAATTAAAAGAACCTGAGGGCTGCTTAGCCCGCTGGGCTTTAAAGCTTCAAGCTTATGACTACACCATCAAGCATCAGGTGGGGCAAAACATCAAAACGCTGACTTTCTATCCTGACTACCCACCAATCAACACTTAGTTGAGCTGCCGATGAGTTGTTTATGAAAATAATCAGTGAAGAGTATCAAGATGAGCCTAAATCCATAAAAAATAATTATCAGATCTATGAATAAATAGAACCATTGAAAACAGGATGCTTTACATGATTTTTAAGGACAAAAAGTATATTTTCCTAAGACCATTGGCTTAAACAGACCTAATAATGGCAGCGCATAAGGCCATAGAGCATGTCAGATTAAAAAAGATGAAAGAGCATCTGAAGCAACTCTACTATTGGAAGTCAATGCATTTTGACATACAAGAAATGATAGAATGCTGTGTGGAGTGTCAAGGCAAAAACCCGCTCTAAAAAAGCACATCTTATCAGCTTGTTTGACCCAACTTTGCTTAACACTCTGTATCTATCAGAGCTGTTGGTCCACTTCCAACAAACAATATGAAGACTAAGTACATAATTGTAGCCATCAACCACTTGACCAAATGGGTTAAGGACAAGTTTATTCGGGAAGCTGAATTGGCAACTACCGCCAAGTTTGTCCTTGAAAACATCATCCACAAACATGAATGTCCCCAGGTTATTCTGACTGATAATGGAACCAACTTTACCGCCAATGTCCTTGCCAAGCTCAACCAACTAATGGGAGTATAAGGTGTGCTTTCTGCTCCCTATCACCCCAAAACCAATGAGCCTGTTGAGCGCACAAATGGGACGTTGGTGAACATTATCCAGAAATTAACGGCAGCCAAACAATTCAAATGGAGTACTTATCTAAGTTTGGTAGTTTTTGCCTACAATATCTCCTACAATGCATCAACCAGGATGTCTCCATTACAAGTATTATATTGTAGACACCTGGCCCTACCAACGCTGCTATGTTTGGACCTAGAGGATCCTGGTAAGAACATTTATACTCAGTACATTGAGAAGCTTGCAGACGCTTTAATCAAACTACAAGCTCAAGCCTTCTACAACAGTTTTGCTGAGAAAAAAAGCTCAACATCAAAAAAATCTTAGAAGATTGCTACACGCTTGCTGAATCCAAAGTTAATGATGAAGTTCTTTTTTGCAACACCCACAGATTTCTCCAATTGCAAAAATTAGATCACATATGGGTTGGCCATTTGAAGTGATTGAGAAAACATCTAAGTTCATATATACTTTCAAGGATATTAGGACTGGCCATATATACAACTGAGTCCATGCAATATTCTTAGAAAACTTTCTTTTACTGCTTGAAGTCACTTTTGAGCGATTTTAAATTTAAGTTTTATTTATCCACAGCCGTCTGCCCAAACCTATTCTTTGATGTCCTTGGCTCCGCCGCCTGCCACCCCAGTGTGAGGCAGCAGTGCACCCCCACCTAGCGTTTTCCACCCTGTGGGCAAGCGCATTCAGATGGGCTCAAACAGCCCGCCCACTGCTTCCAAACGTTTTGTCCCCCCACGGGACTTAGCACTCCACCTGGCGCGCGTCCACCCTTCCCGCCCCCATCCTCTCGACCTCCCTCACTCTGCCATTCGCTATTGCCTTAGAGTGGACTATGGGCGTTTGTTCCCATATGCCAATAAGGCAATTATTGACCTAGCCACTACAGCCTTTGCGCCAGCTGGCTTTATAGACTTCCGCCCTTTTAAGGGCTACTTTGACGTTGGGGTCCAATTTGAGGAGGATGCTGAAGCGGCAGCACAAACTCCTCTAATTTATAAAAAAACCCCATTCCCACAACCCATACTCGCCTCCCTTCAGACACCACGCTGGTGGTATATTTAGCAAATCTCCCATCCCACCTTCCACCGCAGGTTTTGTATGACCAGTTGGTCGCGGGGCTCATGGCTTATGGCACTCATCCCAACCTCATCTTTGCCATTCCATCTGGTGCGGAGCGCCTTGCTGCTCCTCGTGCAACAGCCACCATCATACCACACCACCCTACCATAGCTCAACAAATCCCACCCCGCGCTAGTGTGGCTGCAGCGCCTGATCATTTCTTTTGGGCTCAGGTCGATAATGGTAGGCATATTTGTTCCCTCTGCTTTGGCATCGACTATGCAAAAAGAGCATGCCCTCAGGCCAAGTCCGCTGCTGCGGTTTCTGAGCCCCCTCTGGAGGTTCAGTATGGGGCGCTTTGCTGCCCCCTCCCACCCTCCAATCTCGTTCAGTGGGCCCACATGAAAAATCAGCCCCCCCCCCCCCCTCTCTCTCTCTCTCTCTCTCTCCAGCCTCACTCTCCCACCTAAATCTACCCCAGCCAATCAGTGCAATGCTTGAACCACCATTGGCACCCAAGCAGCTGCCCATTCGCCCAATCCCACCCACCCAAATTTGAACGTCACTATTCCAGTGAACCAAAATCCATGGGATCTATTGGCTGAAGCTGACGAATCAGTTAATGTCCTCATTAGTAAGCATACAGGTCAACCTATCTGCCAAGGCGATTATGGTCGGGAAGAGTTTTACTTCCCAACTTCTATGAAACCCATACCCCTCGCCATTTTGCTCCTCTACCCAATACAGCCCCCTTCCAAAGTGACCACCAGCTCGCCTTAGCTGCGGTGGCCTCTCCTCAGTGCCCAAAACTACGCACTGTGGTGGCCCAGTCAGTGGCTCAGCTCCAGCATGACCTGCCCACCCTCTTCCCCCCAACTTCCCTTAATCTGCCTGCAGTGACATCTCAAAACTATTCAATGATGCTGAAGTTGCTGTTATGAATGTCGCAACGCTTGCTTCATTCAACCCCTCAGCCAAAATCACCCGCCACAGTATCTCCCTTTTAACTTAACTTCCTGAAGCCTGCAAAGAAGCTGAAGTTCTCCTCGCAGCTTTTGTTGAAACTCTTTCCCATCATTATTTTGATGCAGAAGTGGAGAACTCCTACTACGCTGACCTCAACCCCCACTATGCGGATGCCCCAACGCCCTGGCTCTCTGCTCTGATCTGGTACTGTAACCAACATCCCTTGATTGAGGTGGGTCTTTCTGAAAACCAACCCCCGACCCCACCTCACCCTCTGCCATGGTGGGTTAGCAGTTTCTGCTTCCCACCTGGTTAGTAGTTTTGTTTTGTCATTTTGAGTGTTGTGTTCAGTACTGTTCGTCCCCTAGTCAGCATACCTCAAATAAACCAATCAATTTATGCAATATTCTTAAGAAGGTTCAATAAGCGGGATGATTAAGAAAAGAAAACGTAAAAAAAAACAAAAAAAAACAAAAACAAAAAAAGAAAAAATATTTTTTATATTTAATAGTTTATTCTAATTAATACTTTAGTTCACACTTGAGGTTGGGGATAGGATCCAACTTCGGACATTACAGGAATTTGGGCTTAAATTAACAATAGGAGGATCAAACTTTAGACTTATCGGGCGTTTGAGATGAAGTTACCAAGTTAGAAGACTCAACTCCATGCTCATCAGGCATTTGGGCTGATGATAACAGATCAACGAAGGCTAATCAAAAATCTTAGGGCTTATGTTCAAGTCAAGTGGGGGAAATGTCAGATTCTGGTGGTTGACTCAAAAATAAACCTTTGACAACTATCAGATTAGGCCAATTATCCTCCCAATGCTTGAGCTAATACCTTAACTCTCACCTCAAAGCCTATTGCAATTACATGATTCAGGCTGAATATCTCAACTTAAATTTTATATAAATTTGAAATCTATTTTGAGGCATGCTGACCAGGGGATGGACATTACCAACGCTTGAATATCTAAAAAAATGAATGAACTAACCACTTGAACAGAATGAAATGACTGCCCAAAACAAGCGGCAAAACACAATGAATGAGAAAACAACCAATCAGGTGGGACAGCGCCAAGGCACTCAACCCACCATGGAGGAAGGGGAGGGGGATTGGGGGCTTATCCTCAGTATCAGAGTCCTTCTCAGTGAGAGCGCAGGACAAGGAGGATAGCAAAGGGGTAAGGTGATCAGTGGCATGGGGAGCGAGGACACTGATGATTGGCTGGTTTATGAAATTACTGGAGGACAGTAAGTCGCTGATGTACTTGGAAAGGCAGGCCTCCGCCTTAATGCAGAGGGAAGGAAGCTGGTACAATAAAGCCATGGAGGCGTGGGTGACTCTTGGGTTGGTCTGCAAGGCAGAAACAACTTTCTGGATGGCGTCAATAGTGCGCTTATTGGCAAACAGAATGGACTGTTTGTTAGGCGAGGATGTGGATGGCTTGATGATGGGAAGAGGGAGTTTTGTGGCGAGCGCCACTAATGACGACTTGGTCATCTCATGGATGGCATATACATCAGGGTGAGCAGCTGCTGCGATAGTGAGCTGATGATCTGAGCGGAACTCCAAAACCGTCCTGTTGGGGGGCGTAAAATTGTTGAGAGACCAGTTTGGGGTTCTGAACTTGGATAAAAACGCTGTATGTGGGCTCTGAGGCTACAATTACATTACCCATCTCATTGGTTTCAGCTAATGAGGACCATGGGTTCATGTCAAATTCAAAATTGAGGTCAGCAAATTGAAGCGGAGTGGCGGGCAACTGCAGAATAACATGGGAACCCACATTTGTCCAAGCTGATTCCTGATTGGATGAGGCGCAAGTGGCACTAGCCTGAGGAAATGGCTGGTTGGCTGCAGCGGGCACCAGAGCAGCAGCAGGCTTTGGGGAGGGGTAGGATAGTACCCCATGCTGGAAAGGCAGCGGGGTATGGGGCAAATTGGGGGCCTGACAACGACAGTGCCAGGCCAGGGGAAGCTGCAAGGGAGGGGCATTTACACTTCAAGTTATCTAACTCAAAGCAGGAAGGACAGATAATCCTCCCGCCCTTGGCGCGGGCCTAGAATGGGTGGTCAGGGGCAGAGGGAATGATGGCATGGGGGGAAGCAACAACGCAATTTTAGAAAATTCTGGGCTGATTGTGGTGAATGCCCAAAGCCCAGCTAGACGAGCGGCCCCATTAGGGACCACAAACTGAAGGATATGGTTGGAGCTGTATGCAGCTAAACCTTCCATTAGCTCCTGATGGAGCACCGCAGGGGGAAGGTGAGTGGGCAACACCACAAACTAAACCACCATGGTGATGTCAGTGGGGAGCAGGGTATGTGTTTTGGGATAGGGGTGCCCTTGAAAACCAGGGGCACTGTAGCTGCAGTGGCAGCATCAGCTTCACAAGTGAAGCTTATATCTAAATATCTTTTAAAGGGGTGGAAATTTATAAAGCTGGCTGGCAGCATCACCACCTGGGCCAAGTCAATAACTGCTTGTTCCTCATATGGGAACAACTCCCATACTTGACCCAAAGGCTGAAACGAAGCTGGGAGCGGGAGAGAACAAGTGGGCTGTGAGGCACAGCCTGGGCATGTGCCAGGTGGATGGCGAGATCCTTGGGCGGATTAAACCGACCTGAGGACTTAGTGGGTTGATGAACCAGTCTGAGCGCGTTTTCCTGCTGGGCGGAAAACTCTGGGTGGGGTTTTTCTGCTGCCCCACATGGGAGCAGCCGGCGGAGAATCTGAGGTCATTGGGTGTTAATGGGGAGGTCAGCATAGGATCAATACTTGTTTACTTACTCTTTGAATAAAATCGCTCGAAAGTTACTCCAAGTGGAAAGATCTCAACTTAAATTCAATCAAGTAATTTATCAATAATTCAGGCCAAATACACTTTAAACATTATGGCCAATTGTCTATGCATCAAATCTTGGTAATTGGTCCCAATTATTGGGAACACAATCAACTAACTAGTATACAAAATTGTTCAGGACCTACCCAAAGTTAACGTCTTAAAGTCCCATAAATCATCAGACAAGCAAAAGATGTAATCAATTTTCCACCCTAGGGCGAAATTTGTATGTCAATCTGTGTAATCAGCTGATAGCACTTGCACATGGACCTCCCAAAAGTGAGGACCTAAAGCTATTGAGAGAGAGGCCTGCTGACATCCCAATTAGGGGTATGTCATCTACTTTAATCAAAGTAAGAATTTCACATAAGGTATATTTCATCAGCAGTATGACGAAACTCAAATAAAGAAGATCCTAGGACAATTTTGCATGCTTTTATCGCAATTTTTGTACCTGAAATCCTCCCAATTTTGAGAGTATTTTGCCACTAATAAACCTAAGAAAAGGTCTCAGTTGTATCAGTGCAAGGGTCGAACTGAGGTGGTAAAATATATGTTGAAATTTTGTGCTCAAATGTGGCCAGGAGATGCCTTAGATGTATAAATACCAGCGCCTGGCTTAATGATTGATTATCTAATAAATAGCTTATAATAAAAGTTATATTTATTTCATCCTTTTGCTGGTCTTTATCTGAATCCTAACCTTGGAGAAGAGGGGAGGATACCCCAATGATAGAATAGGGACCTCTACCGCTGCCTCCTCAGGTTCAATTCTGGTACAGGAACTTTGGGTAGGTGACAATTATGACTTTGTTGGCATTGCGCACCAATGCCCCAAACCAAGATAGCGAATAGCAAAGGTGGTCCATGGAGTTCCTGGCCTATCATACGCCGTGCATGGGGGTTTTCCAGATTTTATCCTCCTTTCACATTCATTTGATTTCCCCTTAATTGGTGCGGTATCGTCCCCAGGTTGGCCCACCTCAAATAAAAAAACCTTGGAGAAGTGTTGACAAGTTGGAAACACCAATTTCACAGCTTGTTTTAAAACCTGCTTCAGAATAAGTTCCTGATTACATTGGGAAAATTAAGCCCAAATTTGACCAGAAGAGTCAGTTCTATCTTAATCTGCCTAGTGAGTTTCTGAATGGTTTTAATACCATAAGCCACTGGCAATATCAAGGATTAATTTATGAAACTTTGTCCTGATTAAGCTTCAGGATAATAATTATCAAGCGATCTAACCTAGGATTTCTAATGGGGATAACTAATTCATAGGCATTTTTTAATGTTAATGATATGGTATTATCTTTCAAGTTGGTTCTGATGTTAAACTTTCACCACCACTCCACTCCCAAAATAATGGGTACAAGAGGTTTCTGATTGCTTGAAAGTGGTCAGCCAAATGATATTTGCTATTTTGTTAGTCCACTAGTTCTAGATCTTCAGCGTGGGACTACCTTGGGAAGCCCCTCCCCTAACCATACCAACTGGCAAGTAAATCAACTTAAGGT
Organism: Massospora cicadina; assembly: GCA_022478985.1. Lineage (NCBI taxonomy): Eukaryota > Fungi > Entomophthoromycota > Entomophthoromycetes > Entomophthorales > Entomophthoraceae > Massospora > Massospora cicadina. The sequence continues at coordinate 24,362 of JAKSZP010007115.1, read as the reverse complement.
AGTTGTCTAGGTCTTGGTCAATAAAATTCTCAGAGACTCTTGTATCCACCAAAATCATTGTGTTGATTTTCCTTAAAGGGGATGAAAGGGTAGCTGTCAATAAAATATACAGAATGGTCTTTATTCATAGCAGACAACGCTAATATCTCATAAGGAAAGTTTTCATCAGGAATACGCATGCCTCCAGGATAAGTTTTTGCATCATAGAATGGAGAGGGATAGTTGGCTACTATTACTACTGAAGTCACATATCTTACCATATCTTCAGTAATTGCATATTTTTTTATATTTTAATAACTGTTTCACCACCTCCTGTGCTCCCCAAATCATGGTAGAGGTCAAGCGCGGGTTCTCTGGGGTAATCTGGTACACAGAAATGAGGTCCGCCTCAAAGCTGCAAGATATAAAGAATAGCTCATTTTTTGTATATATTGTGCATTATAAAACGCGTTTTTGTGCATTAACGGGGCCCTACCAGATTTGGTGGCTGGTTGTACATCACTATCCAAGGCCATAACCATCAGGCCCTTTGTCAATGACACCGCCTGCACTGTCTAAACTCGGTTGGAGAGAAATACATTTTAATTAGATTGCTATTTAATTTTTAGGGCTAGAATCACTTAGACCCTCAAATTCTGCTTAAATGGGGAGGGAATCAATGGGGAGCGCTTCCCCATTCAAGTAAAAATTATTAGTTGCAGGCTCTTTATTTTTAGGGACAAAAACGGGTGACATCATCACAGTGGAATATACTGAAACATTTAATTTAACTTTGGGGCTGGACCCCTGCTTGCCTTCAAATTTGGCCAAAAACAAAGGAATGGAAGGATAAAATTCATTCTTTTCCATAAGCGTGCATGAGTTTTTGAGGCTGGTATTTATAGGGGCCGCCCTGGGTGAAACAATTATGGAAAAATTAGCTGGCCCCTTCTGGGTTGGGGTGGGGAAATTTTCCCAAAAAGCTTTAATCAGATGATCAAAGCCAGCGGGGGAAGCAAGACTCACTTGAGTGTCCATCGCAGGGGCTTCCAAAACAACCTGAAAAAACAATGTTTGGTTATTATGGACACAGGTAAGCCTGAGACACAGGGAAATTCATAAAAATAATGGAACACGAAACGCCCAACACCACAGTGCACAAATGAAACCATGGTAAAGCTCAGAAGTGGTGGAACAGGGTTGCCCTGCCCCAAGGGTCACTTCAAATTCTATATGCTCTTGGACACCCACAACACGGTTCTATAGTCATAAAACACCTAGGCAAGTGCCTCAGGTAGAAGCCAACGCAGCCACTCAACTCCTGGAGGAGGGGGAGTTAGGTCTGGTTTTATTATAGCGTGAAGAAATGGTGGGGACCTTGAAAACCAAAGCCACTGGGTTTTGAATGGTCCATACACAACATGTACTCGCTGAGAGTGTGGAAGTAACACTGCATGCAGGAAAAAGAGAAACGCCTATCTGGCACTCCGCCAACATGAATGAGAACACCTTAGACAAGAGCGTCCCAATCATGGTTCCAACCAAAGCGCCTGAATATCACTCCAACAATTTTTCCACTTAGAATACATTATGGTAGGACCAAAAATTTTATTGGTCATCTAATGTTAGGAGTGTGTCTGTAATGCTCCCGTTCCAGTAGAGATGGCAGGTGAGGCCTCACCCCACTACAGAGGAACACTTCATCAAGTAAAGGATAAACAAAACACCTCTAAGAAGGACGGTACACGGAGAGCTCCAAGCAAGGAGGGCACCCATTAGACTAAATTGGACCTGAGGAAGGTCAGCAAACAAAGCTAAACAAGTGCACATAAAATACCTAAATAAATGGGGGGTTTAATAAGCCAGATGACCAACGAGGAAAGTTGGTCTTGCAGAAACACGATTAACCACTGGGGGAGAGCTTTCTATTGGCGTGAGTGGTGCTAATCCTAGGCGGACCAATAGGCGCATGCTAATATCAGCCAGGGTCCTGTAGCTCAGATTTGTACAAACTTGAGTTATAGACTGCAAATTGGCTCATCCTGACTTTTGGAATTATATAAACGGAATGGGTTTTAAATTCCTGTTCCACCAATAACTGTAATGAACCATCTAGATTGAGAACATAACTGGTGCGTTTTAATGCCCTAGATGTAACGCCAGGCCAATCATCATGCACCTCCCTAGGACCAACCTGAGCATACCTTGCCTGTACCCAGCGTTGGTCCATGTTATGTTTCAAGTCAGGAAGGCCTTGCAACTTGAACTTTTTGGTCTCCTGACGACCAGCCTTGTCCTTGAAATCAGTTCCTCAATTATGTCATGTAACCATGACAGGCCCAGCAATGGATGTGAATAAGAATGATCTACCCCTGGTAGATATATAGAAAAATTAGTGAAGGAATTAGTCAAGACTCATCTGAATTTCAGAATCATTTTAAAACTTAAGGGGGTACCAAAGAGATAACCAAATACCTAAGTTGCCCATATTTGAGGTGGGACAGAAGGTGATGTTTTATATGCGCATAGAACAACCGTAGAAGCTAAAGGCTGTCTGGACAGGGCCTACAACCTTTTTATGTAGAGGAATCCTATATTCTATTAAGGAAAATATCACACACATCACAAACAAGTGATTCCATATGCAGCACTTGAAGTCTTTCCCATGCTTTTTTCTTGGGAAGTGTAATGTTAAAGGCTCAACTATAAGGATAAATTATCTCCCTATGGAAATCTCCCTTTATATACCCACATTTTAATAAAATTAATATTAGTACTAATGTATAAGATGGCCAGAATACCATTTTCGTCTCACCTAGCATGGCATGAAATTAAATTGATTTGCTTAATTCAGAGTTCCTTAATATAGGATTTTATTGGTTAGAAATCCTAATGATGGAGGCCTTTATATACCCCATGACCGCTGCATTAAATTTGACATCCAGTCACCACAACATCAGAGGGTGCACCTGAATTTTAACAATTGAAAAGAGTATGTGAATGATGTCACAAATAACATATCTGAGGAATCCCTTTTCAAAACTTTAAGTTCTACTGCTGATGATGGACAAATTATAAAACTCCTGTCTGAAGAGAGCTTCCTCATTTGTATAACTCCAAGAAATGAGCATATTACTAGGTTGAGAAACAAATTAATATTAAAAAACTCAATCAATTGAGATGGCCAAGATACCCATACAGATGTAAGAGCTGAAAGATTAGTGGGAACAACAGGAGCCATATTTATTTCATAACTATAGCCATGCATATACATAAAACACAAGAGCTTCACATTATAATTTGTATAAAAACCCAGAAGGTCATATAGTCAGTGAAATTGGCTCATCAAACCCTGAAACTAAGATACAATTATAGATCGTCTTATGAGAAGAAATTAACATTTTAAGATCATACCCAAATTTTTACCTTAAATACACTAAGTACAATATAATCTTTTTTTAGTACTAGATGGTCCTAACCCAATACAATATAATCTTTTCATATTATATAATAAAATAAAGTCTTTCACAGAATCAGCTTTCAATGTTTTTTTAATTGGAATTTTTTCAAGAAATTAACCAGATGGATTTTTCCTAATAATATTAGAACTGGGGTTGTCAATTAGTTGGGCGTGATTGCTGGCTAATCATCTAGTTTGATATTACTCAGTGTTATAATTACTAATTAAATTTAGGTTCGGTGGAATCTGCATTTACTGCTAATTGCCATTTGTGGGTCATTGTGAAAATTTCTAGCAGAAAACCTGATGAATTTCGTTACCAAGTGTTTGGCTACAATTCCAATGACTAATTTGGAGTGCTGACGACTTATGCTGAGGTTGCTTGAAGTTATATTTATATTATTTAATTTATATATGATCAACTGCTGACTTGTGCCAAGGATGGCAAACTAAATTAATATTTAGTGAAGCAGACAAGTGGATTTTGAGGGAATTTCTCCCATGAATGACCAATGATCTATTAAAGTGCTAGCTTGGATAGCTGAGGGGTTTTCATAGGCAAATTAGCCTATAGTATAAATACTCATTCTTCCCTTCATATAAAGATCTCTCACCCATATTATTTTAATTGTTAGTAGTTTATAAGCTACATTAGAATAAAATGTGACTTAAGATCCCTGAATTTGGCACAAGGTGATGCACCTTAAGTGGCCAATGCTGCCAGCACCCATATCTCAGCCCTGTGAGGAACTGGCAGGAACCTGGCCAACAGGCCACTAATGATGATGTGCTAACTGGCCATCAGCCCTGCGGGGTGCAGCGTGGGAGTGCCTTGGCCACCCAGGATGAGGGCAGGACTTTCTGGGGCACATCACAGACCCTGGGGCTAGAGTAAAGTCGTTGGTCTGCTGTGTTGGTGGGTTGGACATAAATTATAGAGGTTAGTATGCCAATGAAGGCAAACTTGGCAAAGGGTCACCATTCTTCATACTTGTTGGCCTGGCACACTTTTGGAGCCCACTGTTTGGAAAAGCGATTTTCTGACAGAATTAATAATGCCAAATATAGAAAAATTAATGTCAAAAGTTCAGACTTAGCTTTACTGTTATCATCATAGATTTATAAAAAATATAGTGTTTAGGATCATCCCAAGTCATGTATTATCCAGGGCTTCAACTTGGTTTGACACACTTGGAAACATGAGTAAAAAACCACGTACCTAAGCACTAGATTCTATGAATTTCCTGGAGATTCATCCTGTGATTAAATAGATAGCTCATTGTAGGTGTCTCAACCCTTTCATTCAGCACCCCCTGAGTGAGTGGAACACTTCAGATATTAAGTCAGTTTAGCAAATTTCCCTAATTTATCATTATAAAAATAAATAAGATGATATATTATACAACTGGGTATTATTTTTGGAAGAGTAAAAATCAGATAACCAAAAATTAGGTGGGTTGATTAAAATCACTTCACCAGTTTACTAATGATGAAGCAGCTGCTTCCACTAATGCACCCATCCCACATGCTTCACAACGCTGCTTCCCATATGTGCATGGTCATTACTCCTCCTAACTACCTAAAAATTTTCTTATAAGATATAAAATTTGAATTTTACAACATGCAATTATAAAAGTTAATTCATAAAGATGAAACAGATGTCTTAATATAAGACCACAAGTCCAAGATTACCTATCACACTACTGGTATTTCCTCTCTGTTCTTGTACCTCTAACATCTGGTGGATGAAGCTTTCACCAACTACAAATAATCCGTATACAATGCATAGATTCTCAATGAGTAAAACTGTTTATAGTAAACTCTATTCCTCATCTAGTTGGTAACCTATAACCAATCTTGTCTGACTTTACAATGTAGCTGAAGCTCCAGGACTCTATAACAGACATTAAGCCTACTACAAGAGCCAAACTAGCATGTGTGGTTTAGGCTAAAACAATACTATAATTTGGGGAACAAGGTGTTTAAATAACAAGAAATTCCCCAGTAATAGGGGAAAAATGTGGAAGATAGGAAAACAAGTTAGTTTTTATGTGGTTTGAGGAATGCTTTTATGCCTGAAGTAAAAGGGAAAAGTCAAGGTATGAAGAAGGTAAACATCTAAGAAGGTCATGTGCTCAAAGAAAATGCTATCAGATGGTAAATCTTTGCAACAGTTGCCAGATAAAATTTGATAGGACCTCAAAATTTATATTTTTGAGGTAAGTTTTGCTGAGCTAATTAAAATGAAATGTCATTTTGTGTGAGAAACAAGCTACAATTTGCTCGCTGGTGAATCCCACCGGCTGGTTTTTCACAAATTTTTTTAATAAAATAAAGTTAAATATAATGTGATAATAAAAATTGAATTTTTATGAATTTCTAATAAGCGCAATAAAAGTGAAAATGACATCCCTCAACATCTGACCATTTAGTATTTAAAGTATTTTTTGGATTGAGGGTAATTCAGGGATATGTTCAGAATAGCTTAACCTAATCTGAATTAGAAAATATACAGGAATAGCATATCACAACTTGGATACTTGCTTTAAGGCAGCAGAATGAAAGAAGAGGAATATTTTTTAGTACTAGATGGTCCCAACCCAAGGAAAGAAGAGAAATATTGATTGGCCAAAATGACGTGTGGGGTAACATTTTTATAACTTGAGCCAATTGCTGCCTGAAAAATTTCTTGCACCTTGGGGGACCCCCGCCAAGCCTATAAAAGGGGATTCCTCACGTAGGTGTGTCAAAGGACTTTGGGGTGGTGGGGGAGCGCCTTCTGATGGTAGCCCCAAAGTCTGCCGTGTGGTCAGAGTAATCTGACCATTCAATTTTACATCTGGTGCCCATAGAAGTTTTGAACTAGTGTTACCCCAATTAATGGGGTTCCACTGAGAATTGACCAGGGATTTTTGGCCAATTTCCTCGACTTCATCATTTTTATTATTCGAAATGAGCTTTTAACAACATCAGAAATTTGCAAATGACTGGCAATTCCCTTCTTTGGCTGAATTTGACCCAGGACATTCTTATTCTTCATCTGCGAGGGCAAATGTCTGACATCACCCCCTCAAGAATGACGGGTGGGAGAATAAGGTTGGAGGAAACAGCATATATGTGATTGATGGTAATACCTGTAGATAAAGATTTCATTGAGTATTCATCTCCTCTTTTGTAAATGATGGTGAAGGGACCCTCCCATATTGATCTAAGCTTATTGCTTCTAGGCATGATGCGGTTATGGTAATATAGTACCATATCAGACACTTGGAATGTAGGCAGGTGAGTTCAGAGCTCATTTGCAGACTGCCCTTCTTTAGTCACTGTTTTGGCTAAATTAGGCATAGCCTCAGATTGGAGTTGTATGATGCGCTGAGCTAGTCTGCGCATAACTCTCTCAGGTTCCTCAACTCTAGAGGAGAATACATCTTCAACCAGAAGAGCAGTTATTCCTGGGTCCCGCCCATACAAGACTCATAATGGGGACATTTTCAAGATCCGATGATAACTGATCTGATAAGCCATAAGGGCACTGAGTAAGAATTGATCCCAGTGAAGTGGATCAGAAGAGGCCATTTATGTAGGATGGTTACCAAGGTTCCATTGGCTCTCTCCACGGTCCCATTAGTCAAAAGATTGTATGGAGCGGAGAAAAAGTTGTTGAGCCCCATGGAGGTGGCCAGGATTTTTATTACTCTGGAGGTGAAGTTTTTTCCATTATCACAGAGTAATACTTGAGGACAGCCATGTTAAGAGAGTATATTCTGATGTATGGAGGTGGCTGTGGCCTTGGCCATTTGAGCAGGAAGAGCTACAGCTTTCACCCACTTAGTGAAATGGTCAATGGCTACAGGAATAAATCTGTTGCTACTAGTAGTCTGAGGGAGGGGACCTACTACATCTAGACTAATGGTGTTGAAAGGTTGTTGTGGGGTAGTTGGCTGATACTGATACCTAGTCTTGAATCTGGATTGCTTCTTACAAGTAATGTAGGCTTCCAAGACATCAACAATAGATTCCATCATTCCATCCCAATAAAATCGACTTTAACCCATTTATAAGTTTTCTTGGCCCTTCCATGACCTAGAGTGGAGTGGGCTTCTAGGACAGCAGGTACACGCTCTAAAGGCCAAAGGTAAGGCAGAATTTTGTTCCCACCTGCTTATACAACTTCCTGTTCTCCACTTTGGTGTTACAGGAGTGTCAGGCTAACATTTTATGTACAGGCTCATCGTCATCTTCCCAGTCATTGGGGGTCATTAAGAGGTCATGTAGCCTCTCTGCCTCACTATTATGCAAATGAAGGACTGGTATCTGAGTCAACCCATCAGCGTTCATGTGATGGGTTCCAGCACGTGTTTGATCTTCATGTCATAAAGCTGGAGATTTAGAGCCCATTAAGCTAACTGGCCAGTCAGATCTTTCATGTTCTGTAACCATTAGAGATGCGTGATCAATAAACACAGTGAAGGTAGTTCCATATAGGAAAGGGCGGTAGTGCTTCACAGCTAAAATAACATCAAGGCACTCCTTTTCCGTTACACTGTAGTTACATTCAGCATTTGACAGCATTTTACTGAAATAAGATACAGGATGATCTACACCGGTTTCATCCAGATGGGCTAAGATGGCCCCAACAGCATAGTATGAAGCGTCAGTGAATAATATAAAGGATTTATTATAATCTGGGTGCCATAGGATAGGGCGTTGTTGTAGTAGTTGTTTCAGCGATTCAAAAGTGGCATTTTGTTCAGCACCCCAATGGAAAGGGACGTTCTTGGTCTTTAAGCGGACAAGAGGATCACTGAGTTGGGCAAACTTAGGGATGAATTGATGGTAATAGCCCATCATCCCTTGAAATACCTGAATGTTCCATAGATTTTTAGGGGGCGGCATTTTTGAAATAGCTTCAACCTTAGCTTGGATTGGTAGAATTCCTTTTGAGAAACTGAATGGCTGAGGAAATCCAGTTTCTTTTGAAAGAAAGTACAATTTGAGGGCTTTAACTTGATATTCAACAAACGTAGTTATTGAAACACCTCTTTCATGTGATCAAGATGCTCATTAAAAGATTTTGAGAATACTGCGATGTCATTGAGGTAGACAATGATGCAACTTAACTTCAAGTCCTGCATGATATGGTCCACCGCATGCTGAAAGTTGCAGGTGCGTTGCACAACCATTGAGGTAATCAGGTTGGTTGAAAAATACCCTCACTACAAATGAGAGCGCATTTCTCCTGGTCCTCAGGGGAGAGATCCATTTTCTAATAGACGCTAGCTAAGTCCATGGCAGAAAAGAAATTAGATCCAGAGAGTTAGGCCAAGGCGTCAATAATGCGAGGGAGAGGATAGCTATCCTTTTTGTGAGGTTATTTAACTTGCGGTAACCCATTACTATCCAATGACATCCGTTTTCTTTTTTATTAGCAGGAAAGGGGAAGACCAGGGACTTTGTGAAGGAACTAGCAAGCCCGCGTCCAGTAACTGCTGAAGCTCTGCCCTCATTTGTTGTTCTTCCACTTTTGATTTATAATAAGGTTTTGACCAAGTGGGATGGGCATCACCCACATCAATGGAGTGGCACCAGCCCTTCATGTGGCCATAGTCGTTATCTAATTTGGAGAATGTCACTATAGTCATTGAGGAGAATGTGAACTTTTTCCAGATCATCTGGGGTGAGCTCATCTGAGATATGGACGTTAGGTAAGGTACACACCAGGTTATCCGTTGGCAGGCTCATATCCATCATGGAACCAATGGAATGAATCCTTAAATGTCCTCCACAGGGACTAACAAGACTCTGCCAATCTCCTGGTCTTTTTTTACAACTATGTTATTTGAGGTGAGGTTCCCCAACAGCAAAGTAATGGGCCTTTGGTAAGCTGGGTCAAGGATGCCAGGTAATACTTGAGACTCCAAGGAACTGACGCCCTCAATACTAACGAGATGCAAAAAACTGTGACATGGGATCTGGAGTGGGACTTTTGTGTCAATTACTCGTTGTTCACCAGGTTTAATCACGACCTCATCTGCAAAATAAAAAGGGATACTTTCCATAGCATTCACTGAGTTGGGCAGCACCTTTGTGTTGCGCCCAGAAGTGGTATAAGACAAGGGTATCACTGAGAGGGGGTATTCAACCAGGTAAGAGTATTTGTGTTTACTGGACTCTTTATTAGATAAGACTAAAGGGACTTCATAGTTGAGTAATGAGAGTAGCCTTGCTTCAGGTTGATTATTCCCTCATACTTAATCATAAACTGAGTACTGATGAGCATATCATACGCGTTGTTATCCAAAGCCACAGCAGGGGCTGATAAAATAAGCTTCTCAACTCAAAGGAAGGGAGGAATATGCACCAAAAGCACGGGTATTGTTTGGGCCAGCAGTCCCAAATTCTTGCATTTACTCCAAGTCAGGCGCTAGCTTTATCTTCTTGATAAGCTTAGTGGAGATCACGTTGACTGGGGTATCAGTGTCCAAGATGGCCAATATTTGGACCTTTTGAATGACTATTTCAACCTTAATGAGAGTCCTCTCAAATTTAGGCAACAAAGCTAAGACCTCCTTAAGCTGTAAGGTGAAGGTGAGTTTTTAGCAGTATCAGGGTAGTTATTCATGATGGATCATAAGGGATGAACACACTGAAGGGGTCAAATCAAGCCAGCTAAGAATGGGTAACCATCTGTAAGTCTTGGGGAGTGTCCTTTGGCTCTCAATCGAGCTATCTTTCCATTCCTGAATAAGAAAACACTGAAGAGGATGGCGGTACCTCTCATCACCCAGAGCGATCTCGCCCACGTAGTTGACAAGTGATGGGTGACAGCCCGTCCACTTCAGATCCCACCCCCAATTCCCTCACTCACCTCAGCAGAACTGTTGCAGGGAATTAGTGAAATCTGTGCCAAGATTATCAAACTGAAATTGGTCAGATCTAATTCAGGTGGCAATTGGGCTTATGGCCAAAATTCAAATAGCTGTAAAAGTATGAAGAATGAGATATTAGCCATATCGCCCAATGGTTCCAATTTGACCCCTAAATCAGCAGAACAAATACCATGTGCTATTGATGAGAGTTTGAAGCCCTCTGATAGTAATTTGGGCGTTGCGCCCAATGGGCTACTATTGACTGAACAAATGGTTAAATGACCGAGCGTGGGCAGGTTGGCCGTCCTGAACCTGTTCCCAACTAGATGGTCCCATCCCTATATGGGATAGCCTTGGGGGATTCCCATCGCCCATTGGGCCAAATGCTGTTATGCTAACCATCAGAAACGTAATTGACCCCTGGTCCAGATGTTTGAGGTTGAACTGACAGAGACTTGGCCCACCGCCAAATTTTGTGATGTCAGTTCCCAAAGAATAAACCCCCCACTACCATCCAATTTGCTGGCTAGGCCAAATTTGTGAATCCTGACCACGCCTTATCACTACCCAATCAACCACTGTTTAATCAGTTGCAAGGCACTGAGAAGATTGTTGGTCAATTTTCTTACTTTATTTCCCAAAATAAAATTTTAAAAAAACCACAAATTTTTATCTCTTTCCTTTTCAACCACATCCCATATGGAATTTCCCTGGTGGTCCACCACTCCGCACTCTGGGTGAGCTTTACCAATTCTCTTTGTTACCATGGTTCCCTCCATTGCCAATTGGGCTCAACAAGTCTGAAATTTTTGGTTCTACAACCCTGTTCTCCTGACCTTCCGGCAACAATATACAGGTATCTTATGGCCCTATATCTGCCAACTACAAGAGAAAATTCGCCTCTCTACCACCCCTGATGAAATGGTTATAACAACCAAGAATCTCGCAGAAACTATCACAGTAGTTTCCCCCTGCTACTAGAACCCCTGGGTCTGAAGCCTATTCAGTGTGGTTTGCTGTCAGGATACTCCTAACCCTGACATTCCGCCACCATTTTGTGGTATCCTATTTCCCAGCTCCATATCAAGTCGTACAGTCAGCAATGCCTCTGGCATTCAGTCTTGCTTTCTGGATGCTCACGCATCCTGACTGGCAGGCTGGTCTAAACTTCTTATGCTGTTTCCATGACATAATCAACCAACCATTACTTCCAGCCACTTCCGCCTTGGTTTTCAAAATTTGGCGCCGCAGTGGTTACTCTCTACCAGATGAACGTGCAATCAGTTGTATGCTGTTTGTTGCTTATTTGGTCATTTTCTGACTTTGGGAGAAGCATCCACTCTATTTTGGGAAAAACTCCTCCAAGCCACCCAAGATGTGAAGATCGCATCTCCTCCTATTTCCTCCAGTCTGGGGAAATTATTGAGTATCCCTTCCCAATAGATCGCCAATCAGGTTCTAGACGCACTCACTGAAGTACAAATGTGCACAACAATTTCACTCAATAACGCTTCTGTAATATCTCAGGCTCAACAAGGTCTCACATTGTTATATGCCGTGGATGGTGAGGCCTGTCGCTGGGTGAGAAGTCTTTTGCATTCTTCCACACAAAAAGGAAACCCTGCCTCCCTGATGGCTGTTGTATCGGCCGCCTTGAACCCTCTTGTGTCCCAATCAGACCATTTATTTAAACTGCTCTTTGCCATGGCCAAAGCCCCTAGTTTAGCTTCTTTGATTTCTACCTTTCATGAGTTGGCTCCCGCATCAGAACTATCTATCAACATGCTTCAGGCAGTCTTTAGAGCGAGTTTGGATTCAGTCTCCGCTCACCATGTGGTTTGGTCTACCACCCAAGGATCAATAGATCAAATAGGCGTCACTGCAACTACTATCAAAGCTTTGCCTCACCACGTTTCCTCATATCAGAAAGGGAATTTTATGATAGGATTTCCTAATGAAGATGTAGATGACGCTCCCAACACTAAAATAGTAGTGGACATGGGTTCCAACCCTGCCGGAACCCCCAAGTCTGAGTTAGCATTCCCAGAGTTAACTTTTAACAATTCTGTTCAAGCCCAGATGAAGGAAATGATTTGCCCAGCCCTAGTCCTTCCAATTTTTGCCCCAGCTAAGAACCCTGACCCTGATCCTGACCCACCTATTGTTTCTTCAGTTGCCCATGAGTTGGTCATATCTCCCAATAAACAGAATTTCGCTTATTTCCTTGTACCCATGAGAATTACTATTGGTTCCCATCATGTCTCCTTCGAAGCTCTGGTGGATACTGGAGCAGCGGGGAACTTCATGAGTGTTGAGTTGGCACAACAACTGAAACTGGATATGGATGTGGGCTCCTCAGTAATGGTGGCTTCCCCCGCTTATCAGTCTTCATATATTGTTTGCCGCCCAATATACTTCTCAATTCACCAATACAACTTCTGTGATCGTTTTTTGGCCATGCCAAACCTGGTGTTTCCGGTGATCTTGGGTGTGGGATGGTGGCGCTGACAACATGTGAGGATTCATTTAGAATCTAATATGTTGTCATTTGCCAATGATGAGTTGGAGAGAGAGTTCCCTCTGATCAACACCCTCAAGAAAATCCAAGGAACCAGCTCTATCACCACCCTAGTTACTTCCGCGGGCATTCTGGACAAGTTTCCCAAAAACTTAATGCCATATCACAGAATTTTTGACATGGAAAAGGTGGATCATTTGCCAAAACATACTAGGTACAATTGTGGATTTTGGACAACCGTGGAGTTGGTGAACATCAATTGCCCATTGTATCCCCATATGGCGGAGGAAGAGGTTGCACTCAATACCTGGTTGGACGATATGTTAAAAAAGGCTGGTTGTTTAAAAAACACCCCCAACGCTTCTCCTATCATCTTTGCAAGAAAATTGGATGGATCACTCCGCCCTTGTGTGGATTATGGTCACCTGAACATAATAACAGTTACAGACCCCTACCCATTGCCCCTGGAGCAGACAATCAGTCAGGCAATTGCCAAATCCCAGATGTTCTCAAAACTTGACCTGGTGAACGCTTTCTATCAGATTTGAGTGATGGAAGGAAAAGAATGGCTGACCGCAATCCAAACAAGGCGAGGCATTTTTCAATTTCGCGTAATGCCCTTCAGGCTGAAAAATGCTCCCACTACGTTTCAATGAATGATTGACAATGCGTTAGGGGACCTCCAGTTCTCCTGCGCTATTGCTTATATTGATGATATCCTAGTCCATCCCCCAACTCCCAAACAACATGCTATTGACTTAGAAGCAGTGGTGGTTGCTTTGCATAAAGCAGGCCTGTTCCTCAAAGCTTCCAAGTGCAAGTTTTACAAGGAAGAGGTTACATTTCTTGGAAACTTGGTACTTAAAGAAGGTGTCGCCATCCCCCCAACAAATTAGATGCAATATGAGAATGGCCAACCCCAACTACACAAAAGCAGCTTCAAAGTTTCTTGGGTACTATCATTTTCTTAAAGAAATTTTCCCCCGCACTTTCCCAGTTGGCCGCCCTGCTCCATCCCCTCACAGGGAAAAACGTACCATTTTGTTGGACCCCCAAATGCCAGCAGGCATTTGAATCAATTAAGGAAGTGTTCATGTCTCCTCCCATTTTGAAACATGCCAATCCCACCAAACCATATATTGTCACATGTGATGCTTCATCGGTAGCTGTGGGCGCAGTGCTGCTTCAGGACCACAATGGTCTCAAACATCCAGTCACTTATTTCTCCCAAAAATTCACCACTATGGAGCAGTCCTGGGCCATTTATGACAAGGAACTGGCTGCTGTTGCATGGGCATTAACTCATTGGTGGTACCTGTTGCAGGGTGCTCATCATGAGTTAACAGTTCGCACAGATCACCAAGCTCTCTTATATTTTTGCAAACCCCAAAAATTGGCACACCAGCAAGCCTGAACCTATTGGGACCTGTGCAGTTTTAACTTCAAATATGAATTCATCAAAGGTGCGCTAAATGTCCTTCCCAATTTCCTAAGCCATAGTCCCACTCACTGCCCCTCAGAACCTGAGGAAGAGGATCTTGTTACCATGATTCCTGCCACTCAAATTCTGTCAATCGCTCCCTCCATTGTTTCCTCCACCGCGTTGTCACTCAACAATCCATTATTGGCCCAGGTGTTAGCCAGTCAAATGGCCTGCCCTGAGGGCATGGAGTTGATTAAACACTTGACTCACTCAAGTCCCAAACACTCCCTATATTCTTTAGAAGAAGGTCTCATTTACTTTTGTTCTCATGTTTGGGTTCCCCCCTCCTTCCGCCTGAATGTATTCTGCGCACACCATGATCCCCCCGCGGTCAGACACCCCAGTAACAAGAAATGCATCAACTTGATCAAGCGAACCTTTAATTGGGCAGGACTGACCAAAGAGGTTCCAGCTTGGATCACTGATTGTGTTACTTGTGCTAGGGCCAAGTCAGACCGTTCCAGAAAAAATGGTCTTCTGCACCCTTTACAACAGGTGGAAGGTCCATGGACCTTGGTGTCCGTAGATTTCATTGTTGACCTCCCCTGCTCTAATGGTTTCACAGCGGTAATGGTAGTGGTAGATTGCTTTACCAAATTTTCCCTGTTTATTCCTTGTACTTCTGCGATTATGTCAGAAGAAATGGCGCATCTATTCATTTGACATGTGTTTTCAATGTTTGGTCTTCCCCAGGAAATCGTTAGTGACAGGGGTACTCAGTTTACTGCCCAGTTTTGGAGTGAACTCTTGTCAATCCTTAAGATAACCCCCTGTTGATCCATGGCGTATCATCCCCAGTCCAACAGCCAGACCAAGCAGGTTAACCAAGTTCTCAAACAGTACCTGCGTTGTTATGCTGTAGCAGCACAGGATACCTGGGCCAATGACCTGCCTCTTGCCCAATTCACATACAATAATGGGACTCACGCTTCCACGGGTTTTTCACCATATGAAGCAACGTTGGGTTATAACCCATCATTCTCAGTCAGAGCATGCTTGTGACCAGAAGTGCAAGCTGCCGTGGATCATGCTGCCCATATTTGATTGACCCAAGCTTTAGTGCAGGAACACCTCACTAAAGCCATTGATGACTATAAGCAATTCGCAGATTGCAAGCGCCTTCCAGGTCATGACTTTACGGTGGGTTCTTACATCATGCTCAATACTCGCCATTTGCAAATCCAAACCCCTTCCCGCAAGTTCGCCAACAAGTGTTCAGATCCCCACTTAGTGGAAAAGGTATTGGGTAATGGGGCATTCCAGTTGAAGCTTCCCGCACATTGGAAGCAACACCCAGTTTTCCATGTATCCCAGCTGTCACCCTTTAAGGGTGTAATTCCCACAGACCCAGAACCAATTGTCATCAATAATGAGGAGGAAGCTGAAGTGGAGTCCATCCTGGCATCTCAGAAGTCGCGACAATCAGTCCAATATCTTGTGGCCTGGAAATGATATACAGCTTACAAAAACAGTTGGGTCAAGGCGCGCGATTGCACAAATTGTATGGACCTGGTTGACGCTTTCCACACATCCCACCCCGAGGCTCCCCGCCCGCTTCAGAAGGCCATGACAATTATGGCTATCAAGTTACCCAAAGCGCATAAGAACGTGGCTCTGGTGCAGTTTCCCAGTGGGGGGGCTGTCCCTTTGGAAAAAGGAAAGGGTAATGTAAGTCTTGGGGAGTGTCCTTTCAGCTCTCGATCAAGCTATCTTTCCATTCCTGAATAAGAAAACACCAAAGAGGATGGCGGTACCCCTCATCACCCAGGGTGATATCGCCCACAGAGTTGACAAGCGATGGGTGACAGCCCATCTGCTTCAGATCCCACCCCCAATTCCCTCACTCACCTTGGCAGAACTGTTGCGGGGAATTAGTGAAATCTGTGCCAAGATTATCAAACTGAAATCAGTTGGATCTAATTTGGGCAGCAATCGGGCTGATGGCCAAAATTTGAATGGCTGTAAAAGTATGAAGAATGAGATATTAGCCATATCGCCCAATGGTTCCAATTTGACCCCTAAATCAGCAGAACAAATATCATGTGCTATTGATGAGAGTTTGAAGCCCTCTGATAGTAATTTGGACGTTGCGCCCAATGGGCTACTATCAACCAAATGAATGGTTAAATGACTGAGCGCGAGTGGGTTGGCTGTCCCAAACCTGTTCCCAACCAGATGGTCCCATCCCTATATGGGATAGCCTTGGGGGATTCCCGTCGCCCGTTGGGCCAAATGCCATTGTACTAACCATCAGAAATGTAATTGACCCCTGGTCTAGACATTTGAGGTCAAACTGACAGAGACATGGCCCACCGCCAAATTTATAATGTCAGTTCCCAAAGAATAAACCCCCCCACTACCATCCAATTTGCTGGCTAGGCCAAATTTGTGGATCCCGAACACGCCTTATCACTACCCAATCAACCACTATTTAATCAGTTGCAAGGCACTGAAAAGATTGTTGGTCAATTTTCTTACTTTATTTCTCAAATAAAATTTTAAAAAAACCACAAATTTTTATCTCCTTCCTTTTCAACCACATCCCATACGGAATTTCCCTGGTGGTCCACCACTCCGCACTCTGGGTGGGCTTTACCAATTCTCTTTGTTACCATGGTTCCCTCCATTGCCAATTGGGCTCAACAAGTCTGAAATTTTTGGTTCTACAACCCTGTTCTCCTGACCTTCCGGCAACAATATACAGGGATCTTATGGCCCTATATCTGCCAACTACAAGAGAAAATTCGCCTCTCTACCACCCCTGATGAAATGGTTATAACAACCAAGAATCTCGCAGAAACTATCACAGTAGTTTCCCCCCTGCTACTAGAACCCCTGGGTCTGATGCCTATTCAGTGTGGTTTGCCATCGGGATACTCCTAACCTTGACATTCCGCTACCACATTGTGGTATCCTATTTCCCAGCTCCATATCAAGTCGTATAGTCAGCAATGCCTCTGGCATTCAGTCTTGCTTTCTGGATTCTCACGCATCCTGACTGGCAGGCTGATCTAAACTTCTTCTTCTGTTTCCATGACACCATCTCTGGAAGTGTCAATCACTTTTGGAAACCCTAGGATTTGACTGAGGTACGTTTCCTCAGAGATGGTGGTATCGTCTACTCCTACAGCGTTCAAATGATCAGAAACATCTACCTCTGCAGGGGCTCCCAGTGTATAGTAGCCAAAATCATCATAAACCCCCTCAGATTCATCCCCAAGTGTATTCTTAACAACTGGCATTGCTGCAATGGAGGTAGGAGAGATGGCCACAGGAGATTGAATAGCCTTAGGACACGCCTTTACCAGCTTAGCTGGAGGGGTAGGCACAACAGCTTTAGTGAGCTTGTGTGGACAGATGGTTGTTACTACCTTACAGAGCTTTGATTTATAAGAAGGAGTGGTAACCTTTTTAAGTTGCACAGAGGTAGCAGGCTTTGTAGAGAGAATAGGCTCAGAAGGACTTACTCCTAACTGATCAACTATCGGTTGCACCTCAACAGTGAGAGCTGGAGGGATCACCTCATCTTCCTTGGTTGTTGTACATAAATGGAAGTCAGCAACAACTACTAACGCCTCCTTTAGATCACAGATTTTTAGAAATAGCATTTTACTGAGATGGTTTGCCTAGCTAGAGAGGGCTGAGAAGCTAACCCAGTTAACAGGGCGATGATAGCAGCATCCAGGGTGCACATGTTAGAGGTTGTTAACCTTTGCGCAGTGAGGTAAAATTGTTCAGCAAAGGCAAGGGTGGTTCACCCTCATACATGCTAAGGTGCGTAAAGGCCTGGTTTTCCCTGAATAGACTTTGTTTTGATCCAAATTCATCCAAAAGAGCCTTATGCATCTTTGCCCAAGTGTGCAAAGGGTCCAGATAAGGCACTCTCCTCTCTTGCGCTAGGCGACTTAAACAAGAAAGGTTGTGTTGCACTTTTTATTTATCAGTAGTGCCATGCATGGAAGCTTCATAAACATACAAGAAAGTAGTAATGTTTCCTTCACCAGGGGTGTATTTGTCTTTTAGAGGGAGTTTTAAAGGGTGCTGTTCCAACTCTTCAAGATGGGATAAGGCACTGGCAAGTTGCTCCTCAAGAGCAATGATTCTGGTTATACAGGGGTCCCCTGTAGTGAGCACCATTTTTGTGGGAAACCAGCTGATTTTTGCTCTCTGGTGTATCCCAACAGCTGGTTTTCACAAAAGTTTTCTAATAAAATAAAGTTAAGTATAAAGTGCTAATAAAAATTGGATTTTTATAAATTTTAATATAAGCACAATAAAAGTGAAAATGACTTCCCTCAACATCTGACCATTTAGTATTTAAAGTATTTTTTGGATTGAGGGGAATTTAGGGATATATTTGGAATAGCTTAACCTAATCCAAATTAGGAAATATGCAGGAATAGCATATCACAACTTGGGAGCTCGCTTCAAGGCAGCAGAATAAAAGAAGACTAATTTTGATTGGCCAAAGTGTAACTGTGAGGTAACATTTTTATAACTTGAGCCAATTGCTGCCTGAGAAATTTCTTGCACCTTGGGGGACCCCCACCAAGCCTATAAAAAGGGGGGTCCCCATATAGGTACATTGAAGGACTTTGGGGTGGTGGGGGCGCACCTTCCAATGGTAGCCCTGAAGTCCATTGTGTGGTCAGAGTAATCTAACCATTTGATTTTACATTTGGTGCCCATAGAGGTTTTGAACTAGTGTTACCCTAATTAATGGAGTTCCACAGAGAATTGGCCAGAGACTTTTGACTGATTTCCTTGACTTTATCATTTTTATTATTAGTAAATGAGCTCTTAACAACATTGGAAAATTGCAAATGGCTGACATTTCCCCTCTTCAGCTGAATTAAACCCAGGACATTCTTACTCTTCAGCTGTGAGGGCAAATGTCCAACATTTTGGGTATCAACCATGTACAAAAGCAAATATTTTGTACATTGAAAATGCCATGATAGCTTTTTGAACCTGATCATGACAGATCCAGACCCAGATGTGATATCCCCAACACTTATTCCTCTACTAATATACTTTTAGGCTTGCCAACCAGAAGACATGCTGAGAATTATTTATTTGGGGTTTGTTCAGTTCAGCCCTTAGTGAATACAAATAAAGCATTTGTATTCTCATTTATAGTTGGTACCTAATAGTCCTAAAAAAGAAATCACAATTTGGAAACTCCCAATAGAATCCCCTTTAAAATTATAATATCAAAAACTTTTTTGATTTATATACAAAAATTAATAGGGGGAGTGTTGTGGAACTAATGTAAAAGGGTATATACTGTATTCTATCAGTTTATGTGTTTCCAGAATCATTTACTTTTTTAAGATTTCCCACTTCATACCACCAAAACCTAGGATAAAATAATTCCAATTTTCACTATATATGGTTCAGTCTCTTCAATAAAGTTTTTTTATTTTTAAAGTTTTTACTCTATCCGAAGTTATTGTTTTATCTATATTTTCGCCCAGATCCAAGATTTCACTTTAACGCCTTTTATTCACTCCAACCAATCCCCCAGACACACGCAGACTGGATGCCAAACTCGGATAATCCTAATGCACCTAGCACTGAACGTCATGAATTTTCCTAAATTACTGAACTGCATGCCAGTAGCTACGCTTTCGTCTGTGCCACAGCTGGATGAATTAGATCTAAGTTGCAGATTGTACCTAACCGTCCTTAAATTGATTTTTTGAAAGCTGGCTTTTTTATTTTGATACGGGTATTTGGCTTTATGAATTAAATAGTAAAATGGCAGTCAGGCATGTTAGTAGCGGTAAAGAATATCACCAGTTGCTGTCTTCGTCGGGAAAGAAATTAGTAAGTACCAGTATTTTAATAGGGTTAGGTTCTATTTGCTTCTTTGGCTACATTCGCTTCTACCTCCTTGTAATACTCATTTTTCCATTTTACTCGAGTTTAAAGGCCTCTGGCTTAAGTTTTTTTTGTTTTCGGTTTGTTTTATTGCCTCAATTGAAGCTCACCTTTTGGCCCACGAGGCCTATTTTCACGTGTAAAAATCTTTAAGCCTGGTGTCTGTACGCATGGTTTTTTTGCTACTTGGTCTTAATCCGAAGGTGAATATAACGAGCTGGCTCTCGCGATATTTATTTGTTTTTTTTGTTGTCACTCTTAACTACTCCTTTATCATGGGTTTTTTGTAAAGATTTTATAGTACTTTACCTCTATGTTTTGCTGATCTTTCGAAACCCCTTGATATTTTCAGTGATATAGGCTAAAAGCTTCCTCATATACCTTTTTATTAAACTACACCGCATTTTGCTTGAACGAAAGAGATATTAACCCTTGCGTCGGGACTTGATTTTGGGTTCCGAGATGTTATCAATCTATTGGCACCTTATGGGACTGCTGGTGACTGACTACTCTTAACATTTTTTTATAAATTGATTTTTCTCCATAAATATTTTTTGTCAAACCACTTTAAGGATGTGACTAACGCTCTCAACTTCTTCTTGAAATTTATGTAAAATTTTGGTCAAGCGGAAACCTGTCAATTTTTATGGCTCGATTTTTATGCATACTAATTTATTTTTAGGTTGTCGTGGATTTTTTTGCCACTTGGTAAAGTTTTCCATTTTCGGATATTGACGTAGTCAGGTGTGGGCCTTGCAAAGCAGTAGCTGGACCGTATGAATCCTTGGCTAAAAAATATTCCAAGGGCGCGAAGTTTTTGAAAGTTGATGTCGACCAACTTTCGGAAGTTGCTAGTGAGGCCAGGGTGACGGCAATGCCAACTTTTCATGTAATTGGTTTGTACTAGAATCACTTATTTTTAGGTTTACAGGGAAAGGTCATTAGTGGGATCGGTTTCGGGAGCAGATATATCTCAAGTTGAGGACATTATTATAAAATATTACAAAGAGGTATCTTCTTTTGAAGGACCAGGAAGAAAGCTTGGCGCCTCATCCAGTAACCCATCCATCAACCCGTTCTATGAGCTATTTAAGCCATATTCATCCATTGACGCTGCAGCTTCCGATGATAGTTGCGTAACAGAATGTGAAGTTCAATTTAGGCTGTGGGATATGTCGTTAAAGAAAGCTAAATTCTCTTCCAACGCAACGATTAAAGAGCTTTCCGATTATGTTTCTCAATTGCCAGGCGCCCCTTCAACATTTTATCTTACCACCCAGTTCCCTCGCCGGTGAGCTACCATTTCTTTTTTAGCTAATTGTTTAGGGTTTATCAAGGGGATTCTATGAATCGAACTCTTTCGCAGGAGAAGCTGACCAGTCGTGGGCAGCTTATTGTTTCAAAAATCCTTAAGAAATTGTACTTTACATTTTACTAATCCTATATTAGTTATTCTCTAAAGTTATAGTGTTTTGTCTATAACTCTTAAACCTTTTGTTTTATTGCGGGTTTCAAAATGTGGTTTTAACGTGTCAACCTACTGGGCTAAGGTGTTTATTTATGCCATAAGTTGTTAAAAGGTTGGGGATATATGATAGTTTGAATTCAAAAGGATGTAAGTATATACTTAGATACAAAAATAATGCCATTTTTATACCACATTGAAAACAAGAAATGTTATATCTAAAGGGTAATGTAAATGTATATGTTAATTGTTTTAACTCTAACTTTTCTTGTTTTGTTTTCTTCTACTGAACAACAGAAAATCTTAAAGCAGTTTGAATACTTAAGTGCCTGCAACTTCTATATATATAGATGTTGGGTAACAAATAAATGTAAGATTATGGATTTATAAAGTAAGGTTTAATATCATAGAATTATGAAAAATGGGTTTTCTATGTACTAAGAATAAACCATTTTCCTGGTATTCATCTGTTAAAATCTAGCTTTGTTGATTGTTTCCAGAAGTTAACTGCACAGGTAAGGTTATTTACACAATTTGCATTGAATGATAGTTTTAGATAGATGGGAAATAATAGTATGAAGACTATTATTTATAGTTGAATAAGTAAACCTGGTTGATTGGCAGTTCAACACTAAATTTGGAATGATCCACAAAATACTGTTTATATTGACAATTAGGGTCTTCTTCCTTATCCCAGCTGAACTTAATCCACTCTCAGATTCAGAGGTTCCCAGCCTTAGTTCTTGTCACACTGAGTCAGCAGAGATCTTGCTGTAAAGATCTGCTTCTCTTCTAAGGATATCTGATCCTTACTTTTAATTGCACAAAAGAGTCAATAATTATTATCCTACAATAATAATAAACTGAAGATAAATAGAACTTATTACTACAATGCAATCTTTAATCTGCTTTATTATTACAATGAACTGGGGAATTTATAGGGGAATTTAGCACCTATCTCCTCAGTTGGCACCTTAGCCATGAAACAGCAGCTGTTGCCATTGAATTCTTCTGCAAAGTCTCTACCAGCAATGGTCTTCTCTATCAGGCCAAGGATTACTCTATCAAATATCCCAGAGACCTGAAAATGAAAAGAGCTATAAAATGTACCTCTAACATTCCCACTTGATCACAACAAACCAACCACCTTTGGCTAGTGACCTGCTTAGGTAATGGGACTCTTTACCCATTATAGCAGGTTGCAAACCAACTGATTGATTTGCTGTTTGCAGGTAGCATCACTCTTCTCACTTTTGATGATCAAATTTTAATCAGTTGATGATAAACCTGACTGATCCTAATTAATGCACCTAATAGTTAATCAATGATCAACTATCAGATGACTCAATTTTGTCAGCAACTCTGCTTGATGAGATCTTAAGCATTTATACAGATCAATCCTGATGGATCTGACCCCAGTGAATTACACAAAAACCTGCAGACATTATAAGCTAAAATTGAAATCACCAATACTTGATTCATTTGCTAGCAGGACTTATCCCCTAGCAAACCAGCAGAAAATCTAGGAATCTGGAAAGGTGGAAAAAATCCCAGCTTCATTTTTTTAAGATCCCACAATTTCTTTACCTCTAAAACCAAGGGTAAATTTCCCTATTCTACTATAAGGTTTACCAATTTTATAAAGCCTTAAGATTTTCTAAAAACTCTAAATTTTATTTTATTAATATTTTTCCTCTATTTAGGATTTGGAACTAAGGTCTTAAACACTCAATTTCATTACACAGCTAAAAATGGGTCAGATTTCAATGATACAAATAGTTACCATGTAACATTGGCTATTATGAAGTTTTCTGAAATACTTAACAATTATAATACTATCAGTTTGTCATTAGGAGTAGTGCTTTAGAGGCTTTAGAGTGTGCAAGAAAGCAGTGTAGCCAGAATAATATAAATTATGGCACAAAGATCTAAAATGCTTTTTTTAAAAATCTTCTATTAAAAGAAATTCTCATCGCAAAATAATTATATTTTAGCCTGTTGGGATTTGAGATAGAAATTGAATCAAATTTCCCTTCTTCCAAATCAGGCCATGCCAAATCATTCATCAAACCTACCCAAGCTAAATCTATTTCAGGATCCTCCTCCCCTATTCCTGAGTCACATGGGGTGGCATTTCCACCCATTCAGTCAGGTGAGTGACGCTATTCATTAAGGACACCCATGAGGAGGCCATTCCAGAAGATCAGTAAAGATCCTGAACAGATGAGGCCCCAACAATCCTGAAGGCACCAAGTCCCAATGCACCCTATAAATATTAAGGCCTTTTAGTTTAATAAAATATTTGGTATTCTAACCCATTTTCCCGTTTCCTCCTCAGCGCTCTTTCCAAATTTTCCAGCTTCAAGCCACTGTGAACCCTGGCGCCAGTCCAAAGAACTGTAGTGCTGACAGAAGTGGTGCTCACTACAGGGGCTCCGAGCTGTCCTAAGTGAAAACGTCTATCACAAAAAATGGAAACCAATAGCAGCCCTGACAACCAAACAACTGGTCAATTGAGGAGCGTTACACAATGGGTTAGTACCTTGCAGTACGCAATGCCACCCTCACAGCTGGAGAGGCTAGAATTTTGTGCCGCCTTTCAACTCTCGCTGCCCTCCCTAGATGGGAGCCAATACCAACTCCAGTATGAGAATATCAACGATGTCATTCAACAATTAATAAATGGCATCTACTCTGAGGGCGCC
>JAKSZP010007114.1:0-60816 GCA_022478985.1 Massospora cicadina | reverse complement strand
CTGAGAGGGTGAACTAAACCCTGGAGCAGTACCTTCACTTTTACGCTTCTGCAAGTCATGAAACAAGGGCATCTGATCTTTCTCTGGCGCAGTTTGCATATAATAACGCCCCCATGCCTCCACCAGTTTTTCCCCTTTTTGATGTTAATTTGGGTCACAATCCCTCAATCCATATTGGTACTCGCCTCACTTCCACTGTTCCAGTTGCAGATGAACTCCGAAATCATATTTGCAAACCCCACAATCCTTTTATGAAGGCACCTGACAAAGGCAGTGGATGATTATAAGAAATTTGCAGATTAAAAACGCCACCCAGGATATGATCTCAAAGAAGGTTCAATTGTTATGTTGGACACGCGCCACCTGGACATTAAGATTCCTTCCCATAAGCTAGCGTGCAAACGCTCTGGGCCCTTTGAACAGTTGAAGGATCTAAGGAATGGTGCCTCTCATATTAGGCCTCCTTCTTATTGGAAAAGGCACAACGTGTTTCATATATCTGTATTGTCTCCATATCAAGGGTTCTATGCACAAGTCGCCTGAACCTTACATGGTAGATGACTCCAAGGAGGCAGAGGTAGAAAATATTTGGTTCCTATAAATCACTTCACTCAATCCAGTACCTGGTGGTTTGGAATGGTATACCTTCTCATGAAATTAGCTAAGTGAGTGCAAGAGATTGTGCCAGCTGTAAAGAACTTGTGGAAGCGTCCACACAGCTCATTCAATGCTCCCCACCCTCTTCAAAGGGTGATGGACCTCCTGGAAATTAAGCTCTCTACAAGGCATTAGAATTATGCCCTTGCTTATGTCCCAGGTGGTGGCTTGTACCCTGTTCCAAAAATGAAGTATGTTGTAATTCCCGATGACCAACCCCTTTTCTGGATAGAGAGAAAACTTCTCACAGGAGTAGGAAGAGGCCAAGCCCCTAGTCAAGCCCCCCTCTAGGATCAGTGACCTTGCTCATGTAGTACATGAGCGGCAGGTTATTGCCCTGGCTCCTCAATAAACCTCCTTCTCTTCCCCATTTCCTCTTCTGATCTGTTAAAAAAGATTGATGGTTGTGCAGAGTGGTGGTTCAGCTTAGAACCCTTTATCAGGGCCCTCGGGCTCACTCCAAGGGTGGCCTGGTCACTGAGGAATTCAAGAAACTACCCCAACTTATCAAAATTTATATATAAGCCCTATTCTACCTATTAAGTATGATTGGGTTTATTTAATTGGGTTAGATCATGGATCAAACCCGCAGATTATGAAATTTTCACCCAAGTTTCAAAAAATTAGTAATATTAATAGGAGGGGTCTCAGCAGAACTGGTATTTGCAAATTAACTATTCAGCAAAATTGGTTCAAAATAAGGAGTAATCCAATCAATTTCTCTATTATCCATTGGACATGCTATCAGAATCAGCATGACGCCATCTGAGACCTTTTTCGCCTTTTCCATCCCCTCAAACCATCATACAAAGCCCACCCTGCTAGTTAGGGTGCCCAGTAGAGTCTTCATCTCCCCTAACACTCTGCGCTCCTTTTTCCCATCCCAATATATAGGCAACCAACCCTCTTTAGGGTGGATTGATGTTCATTAGTATAGCTTTCCTCCCTTTATTTTACTTAAATAAAAATAAAGCAATTTTTTGTTGAACCCTTTAACAATAATATACCTTCACGCTGCCTCACTAAACTTTTGCTGAAATTCTCTGGCGATGCATTTCACCATGAACAAAATGTTTATTAAATCGCCATGGAGTATTTTAATCTTCAGATCTGTCATTCCCCACCACCATGAGATATTGGATGACTACCTCTTCAACAATAGTTGCCAATCCATTATGCACATTGCAGAGGCCGTTATCCACCTTATTTCAACTCGATCTGCCCTATTTTAGGCTTGGTACACGCTAGTATTGATGCAATCTGTTTCATTATACTTAATAAAATGATCCGCACCATTAAAAATATATTACAAAACAGCTGCAATCCTTGGAGGGGTTGTCTCTCTCCTTGCCTATCCCACCTATGGAAGTTGCCCCAGTAAGACCCACGGTTGCCCCAGTACAGCCTCTTGGCTTTTTACGGGAAATTTTTGTATGTTTTTGAGCAGACTATCTACTACTTAAGTATCTTAGAATCTCCTACAAAAGTTTATAATTCTGCTGAACCTTTGGTATGCTTGACTATCCACTGGGTGTTAAACACTCAGCTCAGATGGCCATTTATCTTTCAATTTACATTACCTGAAATAATGAACTGGACATCGATTTTGGCGCTCTCTGCCCTTCTCTTTGAGCTGGGTGATGCGTTTGCTTGCTTGGCTGTTATGAATCCCCACACACTTATAAATTTAGATCCATTTTCCTTTCTGTATCCATCCAGGGTTTGTATTGAAAGCCTACTGAGTCACAAAACATAGATTCCCCTCATCATGACTCCTTCATCTATGACCCTGTCAATCTCAGCCTCCACCTATGAGGATCAGGCGTATTTCACCTTCCATACTACCTTCTGCTCTAGATCAAGTAAGTTTCCTGTGCAGGCTCTCCTGGACATGGGAGCAGCTTATAACTTTATGGACTTGAGAGTTGCACATGCACTAGATTTAGACACTGAAGTGACCCTCCCATATTGGGGGCATTATCTCTACCTATGAAGTATCACACTGTGCATGAGCCAGTACAATTCTCTGTGCATGTTTTTACTACTGTGATCTTTTCTCAGCTGTTCCTGATTTATTATATCCTGTGATCCTTTGTGTAGGTTGGTGGCGGCATCATCAAATTAACAATAAGTTAGGTTGCAACTCCATCTCCTTACCAACAATGAATTCAGTGTGGAATTCCCACTATTTGATACCCTTCCTCCTGAGACCGCCTTAATATCTAACTTACCTTCAGCTCCTCTACTAATGGATCTTCTACCTGATTTTCCATCATTTCTCACCCCCTAAAAAGTATTTAACATGAGCCTAGCTACTTGACTCCTACCTCATTTAGTTATGATTTAGCATTTCAACTAAATGTGCACCTCATCAAGGTAAACTGCCCATTATAACCTCACACAAAGGATGAGGACAAAGATTTTATATATGGCTGTATGACATGTTTCTAAAAAGTTAAATTGTGAAGACGTCATCTCCCAAGCTATCCCCTGTTGTCTTTGCGCAGAAGGCCAATGTGACACTGTGACCCTGTGTTAATTATGGGAATTTCAATACTGTGACAGTTCCAGAACCCTAACCCCTCCCGCTGTAACTATCTATAGCCCAGTCAATTGCCAAGTTGCAGGATTTCTCTAATATTTGATCTTGATTTTTTTTTTCACTAAGTAAGAGTCAAGCATGGACAGGAGTGTCTCATTGCCATATGAACAAATAGGGGAATTTTTCAGTTTAAAGTGATGTCATTTGGGTCGAAGAACGCGCCAGCAACCTTTCAGCGCCTAATAAATGATGTCCTGAGGGATCCGCGCTTCTCCTGCGCAGTTTCCTACATTTATGACATCTTGATTTATTTGCGCTCTCATGAGCAGTATGGAAAAGATCTGGAAGCAGTTATGGCGGCCATTCATAAGGCGGGGCTCTTTGTGAAGCCCTCCAAATGTGAATTCTTTTGTATGGAGGTAACCTCTTTAGGGAAACTTGTTTAAAAGATGGCTATTAAATACCCATGCAAGTTGGAAAAAAATTAATGTTAGCCACCCCTACTACTCAAAAACAAATCAGAATCTTCCCAGGGTCAGCAATCGACTATAAAAAGTTTTCTTTCTCTTTTGCACAACTGGAAGCTCCTTTACATTCCCTTACTTGCTTAAAAACCCCAATTAAATGTACATCGAAATGCCAACAGGCGTTTGACTCCTTTAAGGAGGTTTTTCTTACCACGTCTGTCCTCAGGCACGCTGACACGTCTGAACCCTTCTTTATGGCTCATGATATGTCTCCAGTTGTTGTAGGTGCTGTGCTTTTCCAAGAGCATGAAGGGGCAGAGCATCCAGCTGCTTATTTTTATTGGAAGCTCTCATCCCAAAGCATGCCTGGGAAATCTATGACAAGGATTGGCAGCGGTGTCCTGGTCACTAACTCACTGGCGCTACCTACTCCAGGGCGCCCAGCATGAGATCACTGTGCGCAATGACCACCAGTCCCTGATATATTATAGAAATCCCATAAGCTTATTCATCTTCAGTCCAGCACCTACCATGATCTATGCAATTTTAACCTCAATTATGAGTTTAAAAGGATGTCTTGAACGTTTTGCCAGACATTTTGAGTAGAAACCCTGTCATGAGCCCAAGCATAGATGAGATCCTTAATCTTACAACCGTTTTCCTATCTCCCAAATTTTAACACTGACTCCCCTAACTATCTCCAATGCCAGTTTGTCAGTTGATGCTCCCCTTCTTGATAAGATCCTCGCTGCCCAGCTGGGCTCTTATAAGAAGTTTCACATTATATGAGGACTTGGAATCTAAAGCTCACAAGTTTAATCTCTATACCCTCAAGTATAGGGTAATATTCTTCAGAGACCAAGTTTTGATGCCTTCTGCCTTCCGTGAACAAGTGATTTAAGAGCAGCAATTTCCCCCAACTGTGGGGCATCCTGGGTCCAAAAAGTGTGGGGAACGGATAAAACGAACCTACAACTGGCCAGGATCTTCAAAGAAGATTTCTGCTTGTATTCCCATTGTATAGTTTTGCACGTTCCAAATCTGGTATATCTGGTAATAAAAGGCCTCTTACACCCAGTGCAACAGGCAGAGGGCGCCTGGACCTCAGTATCTGTGGACTTTTTGTATAGCTGCCCCCTTCTATGGGATATGATGCAATCATGGTGGTGGTTGATAGTTTTACAAAGTTTTCACTCTTCATCCCTTGCAACACAACATTCACCTCTGTAGAGATGGCGCCCCTGTTAGTGACTGATGTATTCTCCATGTTTGGACTACCAGAGAGATTGTGAGTGTCGTTAGCTCCCAGATCCTTGCCAGAGTCTGTAGTGCTCTCCTTAATCTCTTCCATATCAAACCCTGTAGGTCTACAAATTATCATACCCAATCAGATAGTCAAAAATGAGAGGGTGAAATAATCCTGGATCAGTACCTTCGCTAGTATGCTTCTACAAGTCAAGACACCTGGGCATCTGATCTTCCAGGCGCAGTTTCCATATATTAACGCCATCCATGTCTCCACCAGATTTTCTCCTTTTAAGGAAAATTTGGGTTACAAGCCCTCATTCCATATTGTACTCGCCTCACTTCCACCGTTCCATCTGCAGAGGAACGCCTAAATCATATTCTCAAAACCACGATATTGTATGGAAGCACCTGACAAAGGCAGTGGATGATTATAAGAGATTTTCCAGATTATAAATGCCACCCAGAATATGACCTCAAGGAAGGTTCACTTGTTATGTTGGACACGCGCCACCTGGACATTAAGTTTCCTTCCCATAAGCTAGCGTGCAAACGCTCTGGGCCCTTTGAACAGTTGAAGGATCTAAGGAATGGTGACTATTATATTAAGCCTCCTTCTCATTGAAAAGATACAGTGTGTTTCATGTATTCCTGTTGTCTCCATTAAAGGATCCTATGACCAAGTCATCAAACCTTTCATGGTAGATGAAACCCAGGAGGCAGAGATAGAGGAAATCTTGGCCTCCCAAATATCACGTCGCTCAAAACATTACCTGGTGGCTTGTAAGCGTTTACTTATTATGAAAATAGCTGTGTGAGTGAAAGAGATTGTGCCAAAAGCAAAGAGCTTGGGTAACCTTATAAACAAATCGATCAATGCTCACCACCTTCTTAAAAGGTGTTGGCCCTCATGGAAATTAATCTACCTACAAGGCATAAGAAGTATGCCCTTGCTTGTGTCCCAGGTGGTAGCATGTACACTATTCCAAAAGTAAAGGATAATATAAGTCCAGATGGCCAACCCCTACGTCTGGATGAGGGCAAGTCTCTTAAAGGAGTAGGAGGGGGCCAAGCCCCTAGTCAAACCCCTCTCTGGGTCAGTGACCTTGTTCATGTAGTAAATGAGCGGTGGATTACTCCCCTGGCTCCTCAATAATCTCCTTCTCTTCCCCATTTCCTCTTCTGATCTGTTAAAAAAGATTGATGGGGTGTGCAGAGAGGTGGTTCAGCTTAGAACCCTCCATCATGGCTCTCAGGCTCACTCCAATGGTGGCCTGGTCATTGAGGATATTCAAGAAACTACCTCACCGTTTCAAAATTCATATATAAGCCCTAATCCACATATTAAGTAAGATTGTGTTTATTTAAATGGTTTGGATAATGGATCAAATCTGCAGATTAAGCAATTTTTGTCCGAATTTTATATGATTAATTTTAACAATAGGAGGGCCCCTAGGAACTGGTTTTTGCAACTTATCAGTTCAGCAAAATTAGTTCAAGTTCAGGAGTATTCAAATAAAAATCTTTATTTTTCATTGGAAATGCTATCTGAATTTTCATGACACCATCAAAGACTTTTAAAGCCTTTTACCTCAATTCAAACTATCATATTAAGCCCACCCTGCTAGTTAGGGTGCCCAGTAGATGCTTCATTCCCACTAATACTTAAATATGAGGTGGGTCGACCTTGGGACAAATATAACACAACGAGAATTTTTCTAGCCAGTACAGGTTTCAAACTCAAAAGATGCACTAGGGTGGAAGCAGTTTTACCTGCCAGGCTAACCACCCTTTCATTTCCACTAATATTCTGCGCTCCCTTTTCCCACCCCACTATATAGGCAACCAACCTCTTTAGGGTAGATTGCTGTTCATTTCTATAGCTTTCCTCCCTTTATTTTACTTGAATAAAAAATAAAGTAATTTTTTGTTGAGCCCTTTAACAAAATATACCTTCACGCTGCCTCACTAATCTTTTGCTGAAATTCTCTGGTGATGCATTTCACCATGAACAAAATGTTTATTAAATCGCCATGGAGATTTTCCAATCTTAAGATCTGTCATTCCCAACCCTCCACAAATTATTGGATGACTAACTCTTCAACAATAGTTGCTAATCACTATGCACATTGCAGAGGCTGTTATCCACCTTATTTCAACTCGATCTACCCTATTTTAAACTTGGTCCACGCTAGTTTTGTTGCAATATGTTTCATAATACTTAATAAAATGATCCGCACCATTAAAAATATATTACAAAACAGCAGTAATCCTAGTAGGGTTTGTCACCCTTCCTACCTCTCACACCCTTGGAAGCTTCCCCAGTAAGACCCGCAGTTGCCTCCTGTACAGCCTATTAGCTTGTTGTGAGAGCATTTTGTATGTTTCTGAGCAGGATTCTACTACTTAAGTATCTTAGAATCTCCTACAAAAGTCTTTAACTCTTCAAGCCTATGGCAAGCTTGGATATCCACTGGGCGTTGAAACACCCAGCTTAGATGGGCAATTTTTTTTAATTAGCATGACCATAACTTATATCATGCACTTAAGCTTTTTACCTAAGGTTAAAATTAAAATAATCTTTTTATATGTTTGTTCACACATAACTGAAACTATTTTGATCAATTTTTATGACTTTATTCAAAAAATAAAATGATTCCACCTAGGTACCGTTCTAATTTTGTAAGGATTGGTCCAGTATATAATTAAGAATTTATTATCTATATTAAACTATATTGGAATCAATAGTGGTCAATTGTGAATCTAGTTCTTCATCAGATAAACATAATTCTGACATTGGCTGAATGATAGCTTTGAATAAACCTTTTATTTACTAGTTGTTACCCAGTGTCACTTTGGTTTGCTTATTACTAGATGGTTTAAACTGATTAACTTGGGTTTTATATTATATTTTTATTTGTTTGAGGCAAGCTGACCAGGGGATGGACATTACCAAAATAGAGAAAGAAAGTATTGACATGAAACCTGAACAGGGTCAACTCTGTCATAGAAACTTTTTTTCCACCTCTGGATTGGGACTCAGATTTTTCTGGTTATGTCATGGGTAAGGTTTTCGTGTTATTATACCTACTAACCGCCAATAGCTTCCTTCAGCTGGCACCCCAATTGATGTGCAAAGGGTGGGAATTGAACCTGCAACCTTCCAGTTGGTAGTCATACACCCTACCGACTAGCCTTCCACCCCCTTCTATCACTGTTTATAATAAGCAATAAATTTATAATATTATAGTAGATCAAGTAGAAAATATCAAAGCTTGCCTTGAAAATGATATTAGCAAATATTTAGGATGGTAACAGGTTATAGTATAGTCAAAATCAAAAATTACTACTTTATATTATAACAATCAGAAAATTAGACTTTACCCTGATAATGTTAGTAGATAAAGGCAATTATGATGGTTTATAATGAAAACAACATTATTGAATTCAGTAAAAATAATACCAAGAAGTTAAACTAATTGTAAAAAGATGTTTGTAACCATTTCAGATTATTACAGATGATCATACTGGAAAAATACATCTTGTGAAAATTAAGTATAACCATTAAAGCTTACCTTGAAGAGATACTGATGAAAAAATCAGATTTCAGATGATATACTGGAAACAAACTTCTAATAACTTTAATGAATTAATAGATAAAGGTAGTGAAAAAAGTAAAACCACCAAAAATCTTACCTTGAAAATGATCAAAATAACATGCTTAATATTTAGATACTTAATGCTGGAATCAAACATTTAATAAAATTATTAACTAAAGTCTACTTTTTACTGTTAGACTAATAAAAACAAATGTTTAGTGAATGTTTTTCTAATTAACCAATGACTATCAAAGTTCTTACCTTTTCATTGAAATTATAATTCAGAAAAGTTAAGTGATAATATTAAAAACAACAACTCTTTCCACTTGGCATAACTTTCTGAGCCAAAATACACGAATTTTATAAAACAAATTGAATTTTCCTGTTGTAGTTTTTCTCCAATGTCCTTGGATTCTCTGCCAGCTGCTCCAGTGTGGGGCAGTGGCAAAACTCCCCCGCTGTTTTCTGTCTGGCTTGAAAACGCTCTAGGACTGGTTCACCCAGTCATTCCAAACCTATGGGACAATTCATTCCGCCTAAGGACCTAGACGCCCACCTTGCTCATACCCAAGCGGTACCTCACTGCCCCTAGTGCTCCCCCAGAGCAACATGTGCTATGGCCTAAGGGTCAAATATGGGAAACTATTCCCATACCATAACTAAGCCATTATTGAAATGGAACAGGTGGTGATGACACACAAAGGTTATATTGATTTCTGCCCCTACAAGGGGTATTTTGACCTCAGCTTCACCTGAGAAACTGATGCTGCCACTGCAGCAACTGTGCCCCTAGTATTCCAGGGCACCCCTCTCCCAACAACTCAGACTTGGCTCCCAGCAGACACCACTTTGGTGGTTCAGTTTACTGGGTTGCCCACCCACCTCCCCCTGAAGTGCTCCACCAGGAGCTGATGGACGGTTTGGCAGCCTATGGCTTCAACCCCATCTTACAATTTTTGGTCCCAAATGGGGGCACACAACTTGCTGGGCCTTGGGCATATGCCACAATAAGCCCTGAATTTAATAAAATTGTGGTGGCAATTCCGCCACACACTGTTATTCCCTCAGCGCCTGACCATCCATTTTGGGCCCACGTCAAGGGCAGGCAGATGATCTGTCCATCATGTTTTGAGTTAGACTACTCAAAACGCAAGTGCCCCTCCTCAACCACTTCTGGAGGATCAGATGACTCATCCGCTGACCTCCAATCTGATGCCCACCCTGTACAATTTCAGGCATGGGGCACAATCCTACCTCCCCCACCCCCAAAGCCTGTTGCTGCAGCTGCACCTGCAGCCACCAATCAGCCTCCTCCTCACCCCAATGCCATAAATAATTCCACCAATCAAGAATCAGATTGGATCCCAGTTTGATCCCATGCTTCCTCAAATAATTCAACTAAACCTCAACCATATGCTGATTCCCCAATCCAATTAAACCAAAACCCATGGGAATTACTGACTTAAATTGAGGTTTTAGGTAAGCTCATTGAAGAACCATCTCTGAAAAATTGAGCGGTTTGTTAATGCATAATGGGATGTCAGATACCCCCCTTGACTTTATACCCCACAGCCAAATGCCAAATCATTTTTCAGTAATCACCAGCTTGCAGTTGAAGCAGCTGCAACACTAGATTGTTGTCCCATGCATAAAGCTGTCGCTAAATCAGTAGTGATACTTAAAGGAAGAATTCCACCTCCTGTTATCCCCACAACCTTAACTCTAAAAAGTAAAATCACAGTGAACCAGCTATACAAAAACTCAAATGATGCTATCCAGAACGTGGCAACTATAGAATGGAATCCAAAAGCAAAAATAACCTGAACCAACATTGCCACATTCATTAAACTCCCAGATGCCCGCATCAAAGCTGAAAAAGCTTTAACCAAATATCTCAGTGCCATCTATCTAGCTGGCAATTTCCATGAAATTCCAATTATCAGTGATGTCAAACCCCATGCCGCAGATGCCTCAACGCCATTACTGTCAGTTGTGACATGCACTCTAATATGGGAGGAAGAAACTTCTGCCAAAGAGGCTGCCAAAGACAAGCCCCCCAACCCCCCTCCCCTTCTGCCATGGAGGGATAAGTGGTTTCCGCTACCCACCTGGTTGGTTGTTTTTTAATTCATTCATTCAATCTGCTCATTAGGGCGTTTTATTTGAACCAAGTAGTTATTTTAGTTTTTAGTTGGTTTTAGTTTCAGTAAAATCCATCCCCTGGTCGGTTTGCCTCAAATAAATATAATATTATAAACAACTATCTAGTGGTATTTTTCATAAAGCATAAATAGCCAAAAACTAAAAATGCTTACCTTTGTGTAAAAGCTATAGCTTTTCAGTTCATGCAGGGATAATGAAAACAACTATATAGTGAGTGGTATTCAAACTCCCAAATAACCAAAAACTATAAAGTGCTTACCTTTGTACTATAATTGTAATTATGCAATTTAAGTGAGGATAATGAAAACAATTATCTAGCGAGTAATTTTCCTAAATAACCAAAAACCTTTTAAAGTGATTACCTTTTCATTGAGTTTATTATTCTGGAGTTTAATTGGTGGTATTATCACTAAAATGATTAATTAATTACTATAAAATTTTTATTTTTACTTTTTATTATAATACTTGAGTTTATATCTATAGTTGGAAATAACTTACCTAAATTGTGATAGCTATCTATGAGGTACCATTGTTAAAAGCTTAAAAGAATCAGTTTAAAGTAATAACTTATGTCATTATCACCAGTGGAGCTTAACTTAAATGCAATTTGTTTGATTAAAATTGGTGGCTAAGTCTTGTATAACTATTGCTTTTTGATTAGTTTTGGGTGAGCAATTTTGTATCTTATTTTGATATGCTTGACAATTCTCAACTATTCGTTCAAATAGATTGAACTGTAGACCTAGTAGTTTCAGATGTCAGTCAGTCAGTCAGTCAGTGTTAGTGTTTTATTAAGTAGATATTAAAAATTTTAAAAGCAATGATGGTCAATTGTGAGTCTAGTTTATTGATAGATAAACTTGGTTCCAACATTGGTGATCAATAGCTTTAAATATACTTTGATTTTTATATTAGTTTATAGAGTTGATAGTGGTTAATTCTAAGTCTAGTATTTTAGTAGATGGACAATGATAAGTTTATAGTAGTTAAACCTGTCAACTTAACTAAGTAACTTTAATTATATTAAAATTTATCAAAAGCGATGGTGGTCAATTGTGGGTCTAGTTATTGTCAATAACCTTAATTTTGATATTAACAAATAAATAATTTTTAATTAACAATTTATTTATAATAAAATTTTAGAGTTAATGGTGGTCAATTATGAGGCTATTATTTTGGTAGAAGGACATCATTAGGTTTACAGTAACTAAACCTCAACTTAACTAAGTAAATACCAAACTGCATAGTAAAACCGGTAAATTTTTTGAATCAACTAAAAACTACCAACCACTCAACCAAAACTACTTGACCCCATTGTATCAACCATTTACCAACTGTATACAGAAACCAATGAGCTTAAATAAATTAGGCAAATAACCACCAACCACTTACCAAAACCAATGAGCTTAATGAATTAATTAAATCACCATCTGCTTACTCAAAGTTATTTGCCTATTAAATTGGCCAAATATCAACAAACCGCTCAGTTGACATGATATAAAGATTACCATTCTACTTTATATATCGTTGATATATTCTATATATTACTTTTATTTATCCTTCTATAGAAGAAAATGAAAAACAGCCTAATATGATTCCCAATGTTCATAAATATTTGTTCCAAGTTTGGCTATTTTTGGTATGTTTGTTTATGGGATAATATATAGTGTTTAGATATAATGATTTTTATTTTATATAGAAATATGACGTTTCAAAAATTATATAAAGATAGTGACCTTTTTAAAATTAAAAAAGTTTCAATTTTGAATAATACACAAATTTATATCGAAAAAGGAACTGCCTCCATTAAAATTGGAAATACCACCTGAAAAAAAGCTTACTAAAAGTATAAAATAATTGATAAAAGTTTGAATGATCAATAAAACCTTTTTTAAAGTTGGCGCCATATTTTTAGCTGACTTATAATAGCTATTTATAATATATATATATATATCAGCACTGTATATTCTTAGTTTCTTATAGTTTATACTTGGAACCAATCCAATATAAGCTCTAATTTGTATTTGTGAGCAAAATTTGTTAAGTCAGTGAAATACAGCGGCAACTTCAAAAAGGTTTTTATTGATTATTCATACTTTTTTCAATTATTTCATACTTTTTAGTAAGCTTTATGAAGAAGTTTAATTTTTCTCAATTTTTTACTAGATGAAAATGAAGCCATTAAGGGTTATATTTCAGATTATGATTATATAACAAAGTTAATATCATCTTCTAAGCATTAAAATATATTATTAAACCTTATCACTCTATTCAGTACATACCACTACTTCTATTGCTCTATGCTTTAGGGTGCAATATGGAAGCCAGATAAATTAAGTTGAAAAAATAAGCCATAAACAATCAAGCTATTCATTTTTGCTTATCAAGTATCTAGGGTTTTCATTAGTTATAGAATAATCTTATAACTTATATATTATACTTTGGCGTAGTAACTTTATAATAAACTGAAATGGCGTAAGTCAGTAGACCAGATTAAATTATGAATTAAAAATTATTTTATCTTACTTAAAACACCCTTGCCTTGGGCTAAACTTTTAAGTATTTCCTAGAATTTTGTGAAATGTATTTGAGTGCTTTATATGACGCCCTATATCATAAGTTAAGCTTAACTTTGAAATCAATATGTAGTTATGAATATTTTAATGATAAAAATGTGAATTATGTCACTTAGTACTTTTGTAAGTTTCAAGCATCCTTTGCTGATCAGTTTACTAGATTAAAATATATGCTTTATAGCATACTTTAGAACAAACAGTTGGGCATATTTATTATTGGTGCTATCAATAAAGAAACAATAAAGTTGTTTGGTTGACTTTGTTGCTCACTTATTATTTTTTTGGTGCGTTAAAGACAAGATCATTGTTAAATCTACGCCTATTTTTTGAGAGAATATATTATCAACATTGGGTAAAAGATTTAAAATCCAGTAGCATATATTACCCTAAATGTGCCATAAGTTTTGGATATAAAATTTAGCCAGGATTATAGTATACCTACTCTGTTTAAGAATATATACAGTGATACCCTGAAAAGTAGCAAGGGTTTAAGTTTAGGCGTGGCTGATAAAAAGCTTATAGTATTGAGGATGTTATAATACTTGATGAACTTAAATTAAAAAACTCGTTAATATTTATATACTTATCATTAGTATGTAAAAAGGAATCAACCAATCCTCAACCATACGCCAATTACCTGATTCAATTTTTCCAAAACCCATAGGAGCTTTTAGATGAAATTGATGAATCAGGTAATATCATTGAAGAACCATCGCTTCAAGTTGACCAGTTCTGCAATGCAAAATGGGATGCAGAATTCCCCCCTCATTTAAATGCCCCAAAGCCAAATGCCAAACCATTCCACAGCAACCACCAGCTTGCAGTAGAAGCAACCGCCACACCAGACTGCCATCCCCTCCACAAAGCCACCACTTAATCAGTGGCAGAGATTGCACAAGGAATTCCACCTTTTGTTATCCCCAAAAATCTTACTCCAAAAAGTAAGATTAACGTAAAACAACTTCACAAAAATGTCACCAAATCTATCCATAATGTGGTAACTGTAGCACAAAAGCTGAAAGCTAAGATCACCCAAACCAATATTGCAATGTTCATTAAATTACCAGATGCCCATATTAAATCCAAAAAGTCTTTAGCCAAATATATTACTACCATTTTTATGGTTGATAATTACTCAGAAATAACCAATCATCAGAGATATTGAACCACATACCGCCGATGCCCTGACGCCCTTGCTATCTGCCTTGACACGCACCCTACTCTGGGAAGAGATAGCCACTGCTGAAGATGAGCCCCCGAATCCCCCTCCCCTTTCGCCATAGAGGGATAAGCAGTTTCTGCTGCCCACCTGGTTGGTTGTTTGGTTTGGTGTGATTCATTCAATAGCTCATTTGGGCGTTTTGTTTGAATCAATTATTACATTAGTTTAGTTTAAGTTTTTAGTTTGGTAATATCCATCTCATGGTCAGCTTACCTTGGTTAAATAAGATAGTATGTAAAAAGAATGAGATGCACCAGATATCTCAATGGCTATAAACATAAAACATATAAAATTATGATTTAGAACTTAATACACTGACTCATTTTTTTATAAGATAACTTTAAACAATACTGCATTTTAATACTAAAATTTCAGTATGCATGTTAACTTGATATCTTTTTGTAGAGTCTACTTAATCCTATTTTGTTTAAGCCTATATATGGATTAATTTATAATTGAACCACAAAAAATGTTTATTATGGGAAGATAGATAAGCTTGGGCTATACCATGAGGCTTATTTCAGCTATAAGCTAATATGAATGCTTAGTTTCTAAAACAGGCTAGCATAGCATTGCTTTGTAGTTGTTAATCTATGAGAATTTACTATATAGCTATAAGCTCAATCTGTTTACCAAAAAACAGCTTTGGTTGCTTAAAAAGTGTTGTAAGTTACAAAGCGCTACCTTTATAAAGCTGTCATTCTACAGAGTTCAACCACCTAGCATTATGTTTAAGCAAGTCTCAAACTAACAAAAACTTTTATAGTCCATAATAGAAGTTAAACTACAAATTTCCCTTATCATTGTTGTAATATATGAAAGAGTTAATGCTCGCTGGTGCTTTTGCACATGATTATAACAATTTAGCAGTTTGGGAGTTTTGGAACTCTCAGCTGCTATTAAAGATTTAAGGGATTAAATAATCACAAATTTTTTTTAAATATAATAATCTATTAGTAGCTAAAATGGGGTCAAAAGTGATCCCTTATTAGAATATTGCCTCCTGGTATTAAAAAGAATTTGAAGCTAAAACTGGAGGGCCAATAGAATTTGCATAAGCAGATGATAGCTCGTTTAGGAAGTATGATGATCTGACCTATAAGAACTCCCAAGAATCCCTTCCATACAACCTGACTTTGGATGGTGGATCAATAGCAGGTGGGATGTATCCATGCGGTAAAATATTTACATTCAATACAAATAATTCTCTTAAAAATATCTGCACCTTGGTTAATTATCTGAGGTCTTAGGTGGTGATTGGTGGATAAGCTATTATTCCCCTGAAACCCCTTCAGATCTATAAAATGGGGTTGTTCTTCTTGGAAAGTTGAACTAAATTGTAATTGGGACATGGGCGGACCTCAGAAGGGGTCCCTCAACTCCAAGTGGGTTTGACGTAACCCTATTAACAACAGCAAGGCAATTTGGCCAAGGCATAGGGATAGAAGTATTAGCCCAATTGGGCTTATTCAGATGAGAGTTGAAATGGGAGGTTTTACGAATATTTCTGGACAGATTTGACACCAGGACATTCTTACCAATTAGTCACACATCCAATTGTCTGACATTACCACCATCAAGAATGTTGGGGGGAGAATAAGGGCGTAGGAATCGCCCATGGACTCTGTTGATAGTAACTCCAGAGGCAAGCAAATTAATAGAATATTCATCGCCCCTCTTATAAGCAATGACAAAGGATCATTTACAAATGGACCCAAGCTTGCCATTCCTGGGGGTGATGCATTTGTGATAACATAACACCAAATCTAATATCTGGAATTCAGGTAAAGATTGTCTATGCTCATTAGCGTCCAGTCCTTTTTTGGTGACAGCTTTAGCTGAATTAGCCATGGAATCAGACTGCAACTGAATGATGTGTGTTTGCCTAAATTTTCAGGGCTTTTTCATAGTCATCAGTCCTAGCTGAGAAGAATTCTTTATCTAATAGAGCAGGTACTTCAGGTTCCTGACCATATAAGACATGGAAAGGGGACATTTTAAGGATGCTATGATGTCTAATGCAATAAGACATGAGAGCACTAGGAAAAAATTAATCCCAAGATAGAGGGTCTGAGCAAGCCATCTTTTATAATATGAAAACCAAAGTTCCCTTTTCTCTCTCTACAATCTCATTCATAGAAGGGTTGTAGGGGCTGAGAAGAGTTGTTGTGTCCCCATGGAGATAGCTAAGATCTTAACCCTGGAGGTAAAACTTTTCCAGTTGTCACAAAGTAGGGCCTGGGGGCAACCGTGCCAAGTGCATGTATATTGTTGTAGGAAGGTTGCGGTAGCTTTAGCAGTCTGAGCGGGGAGAGCAACAACTTCAATCCATTTGGTTAAGTGATCAATTCCTACCAGGATATATTGATTCCCACAGGTAGTCTGGGGTAGAGGACCTACAACATCTATACTTATCGTATGGAAAGGTTGTTAAGGCTTAGCAGGTTGAGATTGAAATTTGGGTTTGAAGATGGATTGCTTCTTACAGGTTAGTAAGTCTTCCAGAACTTCAATGATAGATTTCATGATTACCTCCCAATAGTACCAATCCTTTACCCACTCATAGGTTCTTCGCACTCCGCTGTGCACCAGAATAGAATGGGACTCTAGGATCAGAGGTACTCACATTGAAGGTCAAAGATAGGGCAACCAATTTGCCCCTAAATTTTTGTATAACTTCCCACTCTCCACCTTAGTGTTGCGTTGGTGTTAAAGTATAACTTCTTTATGGGCTCATTCTCATCATCCCAAGCCAGGGGCCATGAGGAGTCATGTAATCTCTCTGCTTCACTGTTATATAAATGAAGGAGAGGCAGCTGAGCCAACCCATCAACATTCATATGGTAGGTTCCAGCGCGGTGTTCATTTTTTATGTCATAGTGTTGGAGCTTTTATGCCCAACGAGCCAACAGTCCAGTGGGATCCTTTAAGTTCTGTAACCACTTCAAGGAGGCATTGTCAGTAATCAGAGTAAAGGAAGTTTCATATAATAAAAAGAGGTGATATTTTACAGACAGAAAGACAGCGAGGCATTTCTTTCTGGTGACATTGTAATTGCGTTCAGCTTTTGATAGCATCTTGCTGAGATATGAAACGGGGTGATCTACACCACTGTCATCCAATTGGGCCAGGATGGCTCCCACAACATAGTCAGAGGCATTGGTAAACAGAATGAAGGGTTTACCATAATCTGGGTGACATAGGATTGGACGTTCTTGAAGCAACAGCTTCAGCGCCTCAAAGGAAGCTTTTTGTTCAGCACACTAATAGAAAGGTATGTTCCTAGTGAATAATCGGATGAGGGGCTCACTCATCTGGGTTGAACTTGGGGATAAATTGATGGTAATACCCCATAATACCCAAAAACACCTGAATATCACGCAGGGTTTGGGGCGCAGGTATTTATATATATAGCCTTAACTTTATCTTGTAGGGGTTGTATTCTTTTCCTGTGAGATGGTGTAATCAAGGAAACCCAATTTCTTTCTGAGAAAAGTGCAATTTTAATGGCTTTAAATTAATGTTAAATGCATGCAGTTGTTGGAAAACCTTTTATAGACGAGTAAGACTCTAATAGAAAGTTTTGGAAAGAATGTGATGTCATCAAGATAGACAATCACGCAATTTATCTTGATCCTGTATATGTGATCCGTTTCTCGCTGGAAGGTTGTGGGCGTATTGCAAAACCCTTGTGGTAGTCGAGTGGGTTGGAATAGGCCTTTACTGCAAATAAGAGAACATTTCTCCTAATCTTAGGGGGAAAGGTCCATTGCAGTATCTACTAGTCAGATCCATAGCAGAAAAGAATTTAGATCCAGCAAGTTGTGCTAGAGCATCATCAATATGGGAGATAGGATAAATACTTTTTTATGTGGTTATTTAGTTTTTGGTAGTCATAATGACCCAATGCCCACCATTTTTGGTTTTTATCAGCAATAGAGGGGATGACCACGGACTTTGAGAAGGCACCAATACCCAAGAGTCTAGTAGCTGTTTGAGCTCCATCCTCAACCGTTGTTCTTTGGCTTTTGATCTATGATATGGTTTGGATTGTGTGGGACATGCATCATTAACATCAATGGTATGACTTTAACTCTTTTTATGCCCATATTTGGTATCAGATTTAGAGAATATGTCACTATAGGCTTCTAGCAAGGACTGTACTTTTTCACCTCAGCTGAGTTTAATTTATTGGAAATGTGAACATCAGGCAGAGTACATAACATGTTGTCAGCAGGAAGGCCCATATCTGACATAACCCAATGCAGTGACCTTGTTTATATCCTCAACTGAGATCAGCAGGCCTTTCCCAATCTCCTGATGCTTCTTTATGATCATATGCTTAATGGTGAGATTCCTTAGTAAAATATTGATAGGTCTCTGATAAGCTGGGTCTAGTATGCCTGGCAATATTTAAATTTTAAGGGCCTAATTCCACCATTGCTTGTTATGTGCAGTAAGAAGTTGTGGAGAATTTGTAAGGTAGTCTTAGTGTCAATCACCCTTAGTTCACCAGCCTTAACTACTACCTCTTCTGACGCATAAAAATGAATGCCATCTAGGGCGTCCAATAACTCAGGCAACTTCTTTGTGATTTGCCTCGGCATCATATAGTGAAAGGATAATGAGGAGGAAGGGTATTCAATTGAGCAAGAAGATTCTTTTTATTAGATTATTTATTATTTTGAACCAAGGGAACTTTATGGTTAAGCAGGGAGAGATAGCCCTGTTTCAGGTTGATGAGACATAATACTAGAGAAAAAATTAAATACTAATGAGTATCTCATTGATATTATTAGCTAAGGCCAAAGCTGGGGTTGACAGGATAAGCTTCCCAGATCTGATGGGTCTAGGAGTATGCCCTAATAGTGCAGGTGCTATTTGGACCCGCAGTTCCAAACTCATGGGCGTATTCCAAGTTGGGGCCAGCTTAATCTAATTAAAATTTAATTGAGGCATGCCGACCAGGGGGCAGATATCGACGAGCACTACTGAAAGAAAATCCA
The DNA here is from genome assembly GCA_022478985.1 of Massospora cicadina. Classification (NCBI taxonomy): domain Eukaryota; kingdom Fungi; phylum Entomophthoromycota; class Entomophthoromycetes; order Entomophthorales; family Entomophthoraceae; genus Massospora; species Massospora cicadina. The sequence goes on along the minus strand of JAKSZP010007114.1, from coordinate 41,339 downwards.
CACCAAAAGTTGAAACGACACAGCCAAGGCCCTGAAAATGACATAAAAAAACCAAAAGCTAAACACCAACTAAGTCAGAAGCGAGAACTGCTAACTGACCATGGCGGAGGGAGAGGGGGGACCAGGAGGCTGAGATAGCTCATCTGTGGCTGATAGGCAGCGGCACAAAGCAGATAGCAAGGGCTTAGGCGCACCTTGGGAGTGGGGGTCCAGGTAGGGGAGTGGATCTGGCCAAGGGATACCTTTTTCAAGGCAGTCAGAAAGATAAGTGGCAAGGGACTTCTCACATCTAAGGTGGATGTCGCGCAAGGAAGAACCTACCTGTATAATTTTGGGGGTGAGGTGGGTCCTCATGCTAAACCTAGCTTGTTGAGCCAAAGCTCTGAGATTATTGTTGGCCTGGGGGAAATGGTGGAGGTATTCTCGTTTTTGTGGGAGGGTCAGCGCGGGGTCCATGGGAGGTGGGACAAGGCCTTTTGATAAAACCTCGATGGACATACTTGCGGCATTTTGGAGCAATACATCATTAGGGGTGACAGATATCTCTTTGAATAACTGATGGTTGGATCAGAATATGGGGGCACCTGGGCGAGGCGCATAGTAGTGAGGGGGAACTGGGCCACATAGTCAGCACTGATGAACTCTTCAAAGCAAGGAGGGCTGACTGATTTGGATACAGGCTCACCTGATTCATTGACTTCGTCCAAATAATTCCAGGGATTTTGGTTTACAATAATTAATTTGGGAGAATGTATTGGCATGGGGGAGCGTGGCTTGGGATAAAGCACATGTGGCTTAGGATTAACTGGAGTCCAGGAGGACCCCTGATTGGTTGTTTGAGGAGAAGTGGCTTGAGGACACTGCTCCTGATTGGCTGGGGCAGGCCCAGCTTCAGATTCTGGCTTTTTGATAGGAGGGGAGAGGAAATCGCCCCAGGGGAAGAAAGTAACTGGGTCAGTGATTGGGTCATCATGCAAAGAGTTGGGTGTGAGGGCTGCAGCTTGGGAGTTGGAGGGGCAGCGCCATTTTGAGTGGTCTAGTTCAAGATAGGTATGGCAGATGGTGCGCCCTCCATCCACGCGGGCCCAGAAAGGATGGACTGGGGCTGAGGGAATGATGGTGCGAGGGGGAATTGAGAGGGCAACCTCCAGGGAAGTGGGATTTATGGTTGTGAAGGCCTGAGGGCCTGCAAGGTGGGAGGCTCCCACGGGAGCCACAAATTGGAGGACAGGATCTGAACCGTATGCCAACAAACCGGTCAACAGTTCATTGTATAAAATATTGGGGGGTGGGTAGGGAGGCCCACAAACTGAACCACTAGAGTGGTATCAGTGGGCAACCGGGTTTGAGTGGTAAGGATGGGTACACCCTGGAACACCAGGGGAATGGTAGCTGCAACTACTGCATTGGCTTCACACAAGAAGCCAGGGTCAAAATACTCCTTGAAGGGGTGATAGTCAATGAAGCCAGCAGGACGCAAAAGATCCTGGGCAAGTTTGATGATAGGTCAGTCAGAATATGGGAACAACTTGCCATATTCGACCCAGAGGCTGAAATGCATGGTGCTCTGGGGGAGTACTAGGGGGCAACGGGGCATCGCCTGAGTGCGGGTTAGGTGTAAAGCTAGGTCTTTAGGTGGGACAAAGCGACTGGCTGAGTGGGGGCTAGCAGAACCAGCCTGGGCGCGTTTTGGCAGAGGCTGAAAAACATTAGGAGGGGGCAGCGGGCGTCAAGCTTATTGACATAGGGGACTGGAGAGGGTTGACAACAAGTGGAGTTGTGTTTTTTAAATTAATTTATCAGGATTTGACCAAAAAGTAAGCGAATCAAGAGAAAGAGCTTGGGCCAGCTTAATCTCCTTATTAAGTTTTGAGGAAATAACGTTCACTGGGGATCCAGTGTCATGGATAGCCATGACCCATACTCTGTTGATGAAAACCTCCACCTTGGCTTTAGTTTCACCAAGGTTAGGGGAAGAACTAGAGCCTCCTTAAGAAGGAAAGAGGAATCAAGTCTCTGAGCAATCTCAGACTATTTATCTTTGATATATTGTAGAGCATAAACACGATGAGTAGATAAGATTAGCGAGGCAATGAACTGTTCAGCATCATTGGCAGTTTCAATAACCTCAGAACACCTCAGCACTCAATGGAGATAATTTCCTCTGGTATCATGGCCATATCTACTTTTTCAGGGTTCAAACGTTCTGTTATCCCTACTTCATGTGGGCTCCTAAGACATAATATCCAAAATCTTCACAACCCCCTTCAGATTTGTCATCAGAGAGGTTATCTATGCACCTCAGGGGGGTCAATAGGCAGGAGGTTAAGGTCAGGGTTTCCCAGTTGCAGTAGATGTCCTTTGAGCGCTCTACTACCCTTTTAGCTCTCGGAAAAAGCGTTATAACTGCAATGACGCTGGGTTTACGCTTTTTTTAGCACTAGTGGTGCCCAACCTAAAAGGAGGAACCGCCATGCATCTTTATTTGCAAATGGGCCAACCAAGGGATTAATATAAATAAAAAAAATTCCTAATACAGTCTCTAGGCTATCAGCCTAGGAAGCCATATCAGATGGAGAGGAAGCTTTGGGGAAACTTTTGTCTGGCGCCCGCTTTAGCTGGCAGACCATGGCAGACAGCATCGGGGTAGGGGCATCAGCGACATGAGGCATGCGGGGGTATAGCTGCAGGTTTTCTTCATTAATGAGGCCATTGGTGTCCACCGCCTCAACGTGTTGAGCAAGTTGATGCTCAGCAAAAGTGATGAGAGCTGGCACACAAGTAAATGACTTGATGCGCTAGCAGGTTTTGGGATAATGGGGATCAAAAGAGAAGTTTTTGCTGCATCAATGCAAGTGCAGCTTGCACCAAAAGCGAGCTCCTCAATTTCATATTTAGCATCTTCATTGAAATTGGAAGGGAAATTTGGGATGGGAATACCCTCAACTAGGGGTTCCATCACCCCATGGAGATGCTGGCAGAGGAGGGTGCTGGCAGGGGCAGCTGCGGCTTCCACTGCCATTTGATTGATATTTTTATAATTTGGAAAGCCGCTTTTAGAGCAAAAATGGTGGGGGTGCAAATTTTGAGGATCAATAAAAAACTCCTCCAATGCAAAATCTGGCTTCACATTGTATGGCCAGTCACTATCATCAATCCAATTGAGACAAACTAATGGATTAATCTCAGTTAGTGCTGGCCCAGTCACAGGAGTTGATACGGTGGTGGAACCTGATTGGCAACAAACAGTCACCATAGCAGCTCAGCCAAAACTGTTTCAGCCATTGACTCAGGATTCCATAACCTGGCCAAATTATTCAAATTTTTAAAAATTTTAAATTTTGATTGGCTGCTGCTTTTGAAGTAGCGCCAGATTTACCTGAGGGTGGGGTGGGAGAATCACGCCCCATTCAAAAAATTGGTTGAGGCAGCTGCTGGGGCAGCGCTGGAAGGAGGGGCGATGGAAGCAGTGGAAGCAGAAACTGTGGGGCACTTGCACTTCAAGTGGTCAATCTCAAAGCACAAGGAGCAGATGGCGTGGCTGTTTTTGACGCGCGCCCAAAAAGGATGATCAGGGGTGACCTGATCATGGTGTGGAGGGAATCATGAGATAGGTGTTATGATTAAATGTGTAGATCATCGCAAAGGTGTGAGGGCCTGCCAGATGATCCGCCCCATGGGGCACCATGAACTGCAACACAAGGTCTGCGCTGTAAAAGGCCAAACCCCCCATGAGATCATGGTGGAGGCGTTCAGGGGAAAGGTGGGAGGGCAACCCAGAGAACTGGACCACCAAAGTGGCCTCATCTGAGAGCCAGGTGCGAACGGTGGGGAACAGATTTTTTATATATTAATTGCAGCTTGGCTTCTGCCACTGCATTGGCTTCTGAGCAGAAGCCAAGGTCGAAGTACCCCTTAAAGGGGCGGAAGTCAGTAAGGCCAGTGGGTTTGAAAACTGCCATGGCCATCTTAATGATGGCCGCACTTGTGTATGGGAAAAGATTCCCATATTCGACCCAGAGGCTGAAATGCAAATTGCTCCATGGGAGCACCAAAGGGCTCTGGAGCACCACCTGAGAGCTTGCAAGGTGGTAGGCCAAGTCCTGAGGGGGGACATAACGCCCGGTAGCATTGTGAGGGCTAGCAGAGCCAGCCTGGCCGCGCTTCAGTGGCAGCCAAAGGATGCCAGATGGCGGCGCACCACCACCCCAAGCTGGGGCAAAAGGCATCAATTGCATTGACATTGGTAGGTTTAGGCTTAATTGAGCGGTCATGTTTTGTATTTTTTTTAAAAAAATTCGAATTTGGCTTTGATTTAAATATCAAAGCAAAAGAAAGATACCGCTGGGTTTGCGCTCTTGACTAGCAGGTTTTGGCTGCTCCATGGGGCAGATTTAGACCTATGAACAACCAGGGGAGATGCGTGGAGGATTTAAATGGCGTCTTTTAGGGATGTGACAATTGAACCTCTTCAGGAAGCTTCTCTGAGGAGGGAGTATAGTGAGTCAAAGTTGTAACTGATGGCACAAGGCGAACTTTGGATGTAAATGATGGAGAGGAGCAATGCTAGTCACTGATAGTATATCGTTAAACCTCAAGTGATGGAGGAACATCTGGTTTGAGCTGCACCAACAGATTAGTTCCCTGAGGAAGACGGCCATAGGGGAGGCTAGAGGAGACGTGATGGTCTCTTGCCTCTGGGCTCCTTGCACAACTTCATGTTCATAAAAATAAGTCACCACTAGCAGAGACTCCTTAATATCACATATGTTCCAGAAGGAGCGTTTTACAGGAGTGATGTGCATCGCCAAGGAGGGGTTTAGAGCCAATCCAGTCAAGATGGCTGCAACAGCGTTGTCAAGAGGTAACATTTTTTAAGTAATAGTGGATAGGCTTCACTGTATAACTGATAACAAAGGAGGTGATCAATTATCCTTTTTCATGCTAAGGCACATAAAGCCTGTTTTCTCCTATGTAATCTCTGCGTTGAAACAATTTATTCAATAGGGTTTCCTTAACCTCTTTAAGGTGCTAAGGGTGTCCATATTTGGTATCATTATCTCTTGGGCCTTTCAACTCAAGAAAGGGGAATTTGTTTGGTTTTCTGACAGTCAGTTGTCCTTTTCATAAGTGATTCATAGATGAAGAGAAATGAGGCAATTCTACCCTCACCTGAGGTGAATTTATCTCTCAAAGGGGTTTATATATAACATGATTGGCCTCATGAGGGCCTTAAAGGGTGTTGTTCCAACTTCTTAAGTTGAGATAAAGCACTAGCTAGATGTTTTTCAAGGCATCTATCCTTGGTTCAGATGTAGCGGGGAGGTTAGGGTTACTCACCCAAACGGCCTCCGTTTTCAGTAAAAAGTTATGGTGTACAGGGCCCCTGTAGTGAGAACCACTTGTTGGAATCCTGGTGGGGTTAATGCTCACAGTGCTTTTTCATAGGATTTCAACAATGTAGCAGCTGTGGGAGTGTTGGAAATCTCAGCTGCTTTGAGGGATTTTATAAAAAAGAAAGAGAGTTTAAATATAATAAATTTTATTATTAGTGAAATCAGGGTTATAAGTGATCCCTTTTTAATATCGCCTCATAGCATTTATAGGAATGAAGGCTAGGAATGGAGTGGGCTGACAGAATTTGGCATGAGCAGATGATAGCTCATATAGGAAATATGATAATATAACCTATCAGAACTCCCAAGAATCTCTTCCTTTAAGTCCCAGGGAATGTCCTCTGGGTGTTGACTGTGCCATTTTCCCATTTACGAGTAAGAAGGCACCAAACAAGATGGCTGTACCCCTCATTACTCAGGGCGATCTCGCTCATGAAGTAGATGAGCGCTGGGTAACAGCTCTCCTACTTCGGATCCCATTTCCAGTACCCACACTAACCTCAGCAGAACTTGTATGAGGAATCAGTGAAATCTGTGCCAAGATCGCCAAAATAAAATTGATTGTAACCAATTTGAGTGAAAATCTGCCCGATGCTTGGATTTTAAATGGTCAAAAAGGTATGAAGACTGATCTGTCAGCTGGATTGCCCAATGGTTGCAATTCAATTAGAATGATGATCAGAAAAATCTCTCCCCTCCCAAATCTGGCAGGCATCAACCCTGATGGGCAGCTTCCTGCTGACAAATTGGGCGTTGCGCCTGAACAATGCCATTGACTGAACAAACAACCCAGCGACCGAGCATGGGCAGGTTGGGCGTCCCTAACCCGTTCCCAACCAAATGGACCCACCCCTATGTGGGGTGGCCTTGGGGGATTCTCACCGCTCGTCAGGCTAAACGCCTTCACAACAACCATTGGAAACGTAGTCAAGCTTTAGTTCAGGCGTTTGAGGTCAAACTGACAGCGACTTGCCCACTGCCAAATTTTGTGATGACAGTTCCCAACGAACTAACCCACCCATTCCCAAATAATTCGTCAGTTAGGTCGAATTTGAGGGACCTGATCCCAGCTTTGCTTTCCCCCAAGTTGACTACTATTTAATCAGTTGCATCGCACTGAGAAAATTGTTGGTCAATTTTTCTTTCCTAAATTTCCAATAAAATTCATCCCAAAAATTAGTTTTTATATGCTAAAATTAAACCGCCTTATCCACTGACATTCTCATACCCCTTGGGGTTAACAGCTGTGTGCATCTGGTACTTTATTTTGTGCCTATATAAAATTCTGGCTCACCAGCGGATACTGGTGGAACGCTTTCCCAGTTTCATATTCGTCATATCAGCAGCAGTGCCCTGGGCATTCTGGTTTGTTGTTTAATGCTTCAGCATCTGAGCTGGCAGCCCAGTCTAATTCTTACTTGCTGTCCTCCTGTCTTAAATCGACCAACCATTATTCCTAGCCATTTCCGCCTTTCTCACGTGTGTAGGCGCAGCAATGGTTCCTTCTTTCTAACTGAGCCAGGTTGTAAAGAAGATTATCTCTGACCGCATTAGACCAGCCACACTCAAACATCCAAAACCATACCCCATAGTTGCCGCGGCTATTTGCCCATTGGTTTCCCTGGATCCCACCACCATCTCTTCGGTATCAATGGATTCATCCACAACTACCAATAAGGAGAACTACGCTTACTTCTTAGTACCCATGAAAATTAGCGTTGGTTCTCATCACATCTTTTTTGAGGCCCTGGTGGACACTGGAGCTGCAGGAAATTTTATGAGCATTGAATTGGCGCAACAATTAAAGCTGGAAATGGAGTTGGGCTCCTCAGTGATGGTGGCCTCATATGCTTATCAGCCTTTGTATGTTGTTCGCTGACCGATACCTTTTTATTCCACCAAATTACTTTCTGCAATCGCTTTTTGGCTATGCCAGAAACTGTGTTTCCGGTGATCTCAATGAATGATCAATAATGCACTGGGTGACCTCCAGTTCACTTGTGCTGTTGCATACATCAATGATAACATGGTTCACTCCCCAACTCCTGAACAACATGCAATTGACTTGGAAGCGGTGATAGTCGCCTTGCATAAAGCAGGGTTGTTTCTCAAAGCTTCCAAGTGTGAATTTTATAAGGAGGAGGTTACTTTCCTTGGGAACCTGGTTCTTAAGGATGGTGTCACAATCCCTCCCAACAAGTTAGATGTGATCTGAGAATGGCCAACCCTGACTACCCAGAAATAACTTTGGAGTTTCTTAGGTACCATCATTTTCTTAAACAAGTTCTCCCCCGCAATCTCTCAGCTCGCGCCCCACTCCACCCACTCACAGGGAAAAACGTGCCTTTTCGTTGGATGGACAAATGCCAACAGGCATTCAAATCTATTAAAGAGGTGTTTGTATCCCCTCTCATTTTAAAACATGCCGATCCCACCAAGCCATATATCGTTGCATGCAATGCATCATCAGTAGCTGTTGGAGCAGTGTTGCTCCAGGAGCACGATGGCTTGGAACACCCGGTTGCCTACTTTTCCCAAAATTTTATCTCTATGGAGCAGTCTTAGGCTATTTATGACAAGGAGTTGGCAGTTGCTGCATGGTCCCTAACTCATTGGAGGTACCTGTTACAGGGTGCTCGACATGAATTAACAGTTTGCACGGATCACCAGGCCTTGTTGTACTTTTGTAAACCCCAAAAATTGGCACACCAATAAGCCCAAACCTATCAGGACCTGTGAAGTTTTAACTTCAAATAATATTTGTAAAAGGTGCACTAAATGTACTTCTAATTTTCTCAGCCGCAGCTCTGCCCACAGTTCCGCAGATCCAGAGGAAGGGATCTTGTTACTGGGATTCCTACCACCCAAATCTTGTCAATTGTTCCCCCTGTCATTTCTTCCATCGCTCTGGCTTCCAATGCTCCATTAGTTGCTCAGGTCTTAGCCAGTCAAATGGCCTGCCCTGAGGGCGTGGAGTTGGTCAAGCAGTTATCCCACTAGAAGCCTAAACACTCCCTATACTCACTAAAGGAGGGTCTTAGATATTTTAGGTCTCACGTTTGGGTTCCACCTTCTTTCCAAAGTGATGTATTTCGCGCCCATCACGACCCCCCTCCCCAAAGTTGGTCACCCTGCTCTAAGAAATGCATCAATTTGATCAAACGGACCTACAATTGGGCAGGTTTGACAAAAGAAGTTCTGGGCTGGATCGCCAATTGTGTTACTTGTGCTAGGGTTAAGTAAGACCGCACTGGAAAAAATGGCCTCCTGCATCGCTTACAGCAGGTAGAGGGTCCATGGACATCAGTGTCCATGGATTTTATCGTCGAGCTCCTCTGTTCTAATGGGTTCACAGCGGTGATGGTAGTGGTGGATTGTTTTACGAAATTTTCCCTCTATATCCCCTGCACTTCCATGATTACATCCTAAGAAACTGCCCACCTTTTTGTATGCCATGTGTTTCAATATTTTGTCTCCCCCAGGAGATCATCAGGGACCATGGTTCCCAGTTCACCGCGTGGTTTTGGAGTGAACTCCTATCAATCCTGAAAATATCTCCCTGTCGCTCCATGGCATATCATCCTCAGTCTGACGGCCAGACTGAGCGGGTCAATCAAGTTCTTGAACAGTACCTGCGTTGCTATGCTACTGCTGCGCAGGATAATTGGGCCAATGATCTCCCCCTCACCCAATTCGTGTACAATAATGGAACCCACGCATCCACAGGGGTTTCCCCTTACAAAGCAACGTTGGGTTATAATCCTTCGTTTTTGGTCAGACTGTGCTTGCAGCCAGAGGTTCAAGCTGCTGCAGACCATGCTGCTCATATTAGATTGACTCAAGGCTTAGTGCGGGAACATCTCACCAAAGCTATAGATGACTACAAGCAGTTCGCAGATTAAAAACGTCTTCCAGGTCACAAGTTTACAAAGGGTTCTTATGTTATGCTTGACACCCATCACTTAAAAATCTTTTCTCCTTCCCACAAATTCGCCAGCAAATGTTTAGGACCCCATTTGGTGGAGGAGGTATTGGGTAATGGGGCGTTCTGACTGAAGCTCCCCGCGCATTGGAAGCAGCATCCCGTTTTCCATGTTTCCCAGCTGTCACCCTTCAAGAGTGCAATTCCCACGGAACCAGAACTGATTATTGTCGATAATGAAGAGGATGCTGAGGTAGAAGCTATACTGGCATCCTGGAAATCCTGACGTTCTGTACAAATATCTCATGGCCTGGAAAGGGTATCTGGCATATGAAAACAGTTGGGTCAAGGCGCGCGATTGTGCAAATTGCATAAACCTGGTTGATGCATTCCATTTATCCCACCCTGAAGCTCCCCATCCCCCCAAAGAGTCAAGACTATTATGGCAATCAAATTACCCAAGGCGCACAAGAATGTGGCTCTCGTGTAGTTCCCCAGTGATGGGTCCTTCTATTGGGAAAAGGAAAGGGTAATGTAAGTCCTGAGGAACGTCCTCTGGGTGTTGACTGGGCCATTTTCCTATTTCTGAGTAAGAAGGCACCAAAGAGGATGGCTGTACTTCTCTTTACTCAGGGTGATCTCGCTCACATAGTAGATGAGCGCTGGGTAACAGCTCTCCCGCTTCGGATCCCATTTCCAGTACCCACACTAACCTCAGCAGAACTTGTATGAGGAATCAGTGAAATCTGTGTTAAGATCGCCAAAATAAAATTGATTGTAACCAATTTGAGTGAAAATCTGCCCGATGCTTGGATTTTAAATGGTCAAAAAGGTATGAAGACTGATCTGTCAGCTGGATTGCCCAATGGTTGCAATTCAATTAGAATGATGATCAGAAAATCTCTCCCCTCCCAAATCTGGCAGGTATCAACCCTGATGGGCAGCTTCCTGCTGACAAAATTGGGCGTTGCGCCTGACACAATGCCATTGACTGAACAAACAACCCAGCGACCGAGCATGGGCAGGTTGGGCGTCCCTAACCCGTTCCCAACCAAATGGACCCACCCCTATGTGGGGTGGCCTTGGGGGATTCTCACCGCTCGTCAGGCTAAACGCCTTCACAACAACCATTGGAAACGTAGTCAAGCTTTAGTTCAGGCGTTTGAGGTCAAACTGACAGCGACTTGCCCACTGCCAAATTTTGTGATGACAGTTCTCAACGAACTAACCCGCCCATTCCCAAATAATTCGTAGTTAGGTCAAATTTGAGGGACCCAATCCTGGTTTTGCTTTCCCCAAATTGACTACTATTTAATCAGTTGCATCGCACTGAGAAAATTGTTGGTTGATTTCTCTTTCCTAAATTTCCATTAAAAATTCTTCCCAAAAATCAGTTTTTACATGTCAAAAATTAAGCCACCTTATCCACCGACGTTCTCATACCCCTCAGGGTAATGGACATGTGCATCTGGTACTTTATTTTGTGCCTAAGTAAAATTCTGGCTCACCGGCAGATATTGGTGAAACGCTTTCCCAGTTCCATATTCGTCATATCAGAAGCAGTGCCCCGGGCATTCTGGTTTGCTGTTCAGATGCTTTGGCATCTGAGCTGGCAGCTCAGTCTAATTCTTACTTGCTGTCCGCCTGACACTTCCCCTCGACTTGACTTTAGGTAGTGGATCAATAGCAGGTAGGAAGTATCCGTGCATAAGTGTTGGACTTTGCCTTAATTTAGGTGAAGCCTCAACTTTAGGTTTACAATATAGGAACTATTTTAATTAATGTCAAAATTACTATCATTATTATCAACATTGGTTTATTAATATTTAAAATTTATTGCAGGGAAGGCTAACCATGGGACAGTCACTTCCAAAATTGACCTGACCGAGACAACACTTAATAACAGGGAAGGCACCCCAGAGAAGCGATGCTATCTCTTGTTTCCAGTGGGAACGCCACTTATGGGGAAGGGGAGGGAACGCGTGAAGGGGCCGTAGCCATAATTGAACACGTGTGGAGGATGGGATCTGATTTGATGAACCAAACTGGGAACCAGGAGGATACCAGCTGTTGGCGGCGCGGTGGGAGGTATCCAAAAATCCACGCTTGAAAGTGGTCCACCAAATGAGACTGGAATATGTGGACAGCTTCTGGGAGGGTGGGGATGGAGCCTGCGATGGCATCCAAGACAATCGTGTGGATGGTCCACATGGCGATTGCAACCACCAGAGCACGGAGGGAGGGGGAGGGGGAGGCCATTGATGAAGCAAACATATCTCTTGACAGACTGAAGGGATGTGTTTGATTCTGGCCCAGTAGACGTTGAACTTCGCGCCATATTACTTTAGAGGTAGGACACTTCTCCAGGCGGTGGAACAGCGTTCCATACTGGCCACACACGACGCAGGATGAGTTTAAAGCGTTAGAGCGCTCAGCTGTACGGTACACCCGCCTCAGGCAGCGCTACACATGGGAGCGGATTTGAGGCTGCAACAGAGGATGGTGAGCGTATTTCCAGATGGTTTTTTGGGTCTCAATGGAGTATGGGATGTCCATCATGTCCAGGTAGTCCACCCTGGATAGGACATGGGGCCATATGGGGATCACGCCATCATGGATGGGTAGCCCCTGTACCTCTTGTGTGAACTGAGGAGAGGGGCGGCCTCTTCAGGTTGTATGTCCACTAATATTGATTCTCCACTCAGCGCTCTGCATGGAGAGTAGGATTCGTTTGTAGTGGGTCTTAGTACCGTGAGGACCTGTGGCTGAAGGGTGTGAAGCCAGGTATTTCATCAGGGAGTGGGGATTTGATGGATTGTTGAGGCCCAAGGCGCGGGAGAAGTTGGAGTGGGCCGCGCGGGACCAGTGTTGGGAGGGGAGTGTAGGGGCGGTGATGGCCGCAATCCAGGTACCCAAGATCTTGGCCGCATGGGCTCTGAAGTCAAGAAGGCCCATGCCACCATGCTGATGAGGGCCAAACATGACTTCTAACCGTACTGGTAGAGGGTGGCCTGACCATAGCCATCCTTGCAGCAGTGTATGCAAGGATTTGAAGAAGCTTGGGGAGAAGGGGATGGCGTGGGCTCCAAACCAGACTTTAGAGGGGCATAGAGTTGGCCAAAAAGACCCTGCCAGTAAGGGAAGTAGGGTGGGCTTTGAGGGAGGCGATGCGCTTTGTCATGTTTCTAGTCTACGACTCTCCATTACTGCTGATGTGTATCTGCCTGCCTCCACCCACACGCCCAGATGGCGGACAGGCCCTATGGTAGGGCGTGGCACAAAGGGGAGCACCAGTGGGGCGGTGTGGGGTGAGCTGGGAGGGTGAGCGCGTGTGAGCAGATGGGCCAGGCTGGGCACTGGTTGCAGGGACCCAGCAGTTTTGATACCGACCAAGGAGGATGATTTCGGTTTTGGAGGCGTTCAGTGCAGCACTACTTACCCAGGAATACTCCTGGATGAGAGCTTTAAGTGCGCGTGCATCTTTATTATTAGACACCCCAACCACACAGTCATCTGCAAACGCCATCATCTTGACTGGGGCTTGGCATGGCACATGGACCCCAGTGAATTGGGCATTTGCATTTCGAAGTATTGGGTCAAGGCTGAATTTGTATAAGAGTGGGCTAAGGGGTCCCCTTGTCGCAAGCCCCTTTGAGGGCAGACTACTTCCGTTAGGAAGCCAGGGCCACGTACTGCCATTGTTGCAGATTCCGTGAGCAGCATCACCCAGTTGATGAAGCGAGGGGGTAAGCAGAATTGATGGAGGCAGGCCCTGAGGTATTCCCAGTTTACTCTATCATAGGCCTTCTGTTGGTCCAAGAATGCAAGTGCCCCAGAGGCTGTGGACTGGCACGCGTTGGCCACATAGTGCACGTTGTCCCAAATCGACCTTCTGGGTATGAAACCAAATTGTTCTGGGGAGATGGTGGCAGATGCTACAATCCCTAAACGATTAGCCATGATTTTTGCTAAAATTTTTGTATCCATGTTAGTTAAAGAAATGGGGCGCCAGTTGGCTAAGTCTAGCTTGTCCCCTTTTTTGAAGAGTGTGACGGTGAAGGCCTCTTGTCCTCCTGGCAGGAGGCACGTTTCCAAAAGGCTCTGGTTAAGTGAGGCCAACAGTAGTGGGGATATATATTTGAAGTATTTTTTGTAGAATTCATATGGAATGCCATCTGGGCCTGGGCATTTTTGGTTTGGTGCACCGCGAATGGCTGTCCATAATATGTTCAGAGTAATCAAATTCATTATTTCTGGGTATTGGGAAATGGTGCGGATGTGGGCTCAGTCAAGAAATTCCGCCAATTCAGCCAGCTGAATTGGATCAGATTGGTACAACTTAGAGTAATACTTTTGTGTTCTGATTGCCACTTCAGCTGGTGTATCCGCAATGGAATCATCTGATCTTTGCACCTGTGTGCAGGCCACGCTCTGGCATGGTGCAAAATTTTTTCAAAAAAATATGCGGTGCACTTGTCACCTTTTGTGATGTGTTTGGCCCTGTACTGAACACAAACCTGATGTTTGTGTTGCCTTTCGAGCGCGTTGAGGTGGGCGGCTGCCTCTGCCCACTTCTGGCCCAATGCAGAGCTGTATCCTATAGCTGTGATGTTGGAATCCAGGTGTGCCAACTCTGCCAGAGCGCACAAAATGACAGATGATTTGGCTCATGAGCATCTGGAGGAGAGGTGGCGAGAGTGACGGATGGTATCTTCCTTGAAAGTTGCCCATGTGGAAATGGGGTCCACGCAAAACGGTGCAACAAACTCTTTTGACAAAGTTGCTGATTCCACCCACGTGGAAAATCCTGGCGACGCGAGCTTGGGGGGGCGGATCTTGCACCAATGTGGGGCCTTAGCAGCTGTGACAGGTAGATGGTAGGTTATCGAGACCAGTCAATGGTTGGAGAATTCCATTTTTGTTGTTTTAAAGTGGGGTATGTGGGGTTGGAATTTCGCTGGCATAAGGATAAGGTCAATGCGGGACATGGACCTTAATTGGCCGTTGTGGATGTGGGGGCGCGTCATGTTCTCAAGCAGCAGGGCTTGCCACAGCAGCGCATCCATCGACCTAAGGGTGGCCTTTAGAACGCGAAGTTCAACGTGGCCCTGGGGGGCGTTGGAGGAGGAAGGCCACTGGTCCGTTGGAGTGTTTAGCCAACAGTTCATGTCACCGACTATGAAAGGGTCTGGGGGTAGCAGGAGGGATTTGACCGATGAGAAAAATTCCTGACACTCTCATGCACCATTTGGGGCATAGATGCTGATGATAGTGTGTACCACGTCAGCCCACGAGAAAGTGACAATGAGGACTCAGCCATTGAGGAAGGTTTCCAATGATAAAAATTTGAAAAAAATTATTTTTCTGAATTAGCACCCCACAGTGCTCTGACCAAAAGGATAGGGATGGGAGGAGCATTGTTTTCCAAGCCTCCTTGGAACCTCGTGGACAGTGGGACTCCTGGATAACCAGGATGTCCACAGGTAAATTTTGTTGTAAAAAACTCAGTTTCCTAGCCTGGGACGGCGAGGCCTTGAGTCCGGTGATATTCAATGTCCCTAAAGTGAAGGTTTTCCCCATTGCACCTTAGGTGCAAGGGGGTGGGCACCTGGGCCCACTAGCCTCCTCTAGATCCTCATGGGCCTTCATGGCAGCGCGGGTGTTTGCAGCAATGCTATCAGTATTTTTGTTGATTTTAGCAGAAAGGTTCGCGTTGGCTTTTGCCTTCACTTATTGTTTCCCCATTGGACAAATATTTTTGCAGTGCGGATGAGTTTGGTGCACCATTGAGCGTGTTGAAAAAAAATTTTCAGGTAGGATGGGCCCCAAGTCAGTTTCAACTGGAGCTTAGTTGCAATGATTGGGTGAGATAGAGTCCCCCATCAGATCCTCAGATTGGGTGGCCCACTCAGCATGGGCTTCCCAATCTGATTGGTTGATGGATTCCTGATTTGCTTCTGCCACAAAGGTTTCGATGTCCTCCTAGCATTGGGAGTGTGGGATAGCGGTGGTGACTTTGGCCACTTCCTTGGCCGCGGCCCTGTGGGCCTGCTTGGCCTTTTTCCGCTCTTGTGGGAAAATAGGTTTTACCAGTAGGTAGCAGCCTTGTGCTCCCCACGGGAAAGCCTCTTTGGTGCTTACGGTTGGTTCATAGTGCGCCTCTCCGCTGGCCATGGCCGCTGAGGGGTGCTCTTGGAATGTGACGCCCTCCTTGGTGGGGCATGCATGTGCCTTGTGGCTGAACGCATCACAGTGGGTGCAGATGGGCGCGCTGTCCACGGTTACCTGGAAAGGGTGGGTGGTATGCCCTTCAATATTAGTAAAAGTGGAGTGCAAAGATCTGGGTTAGGTCCTTCGCAATCTCCTCAGTTGGGGTCAGAACTGCAATGGCTTTGCTGGTGCACAGGTGTGGCATCAGCATAAAGTGTTGCATTTCAAAAGATTGTATTTCACTGTAGATGGCGAGACCATCTTTCAGGTGTTGCTCTAAAATGTCACGTTTTACTGTAATAGGTAAGAAGTCAAACATGAGGAAAATTTGGTTGGATTTTGTCCATCTAGTGCATTTTATTTCGACGACCTGTTGCCCTTTGAGGAGGGCAATCACTACATGCACCGCAGCAGCATTATCTGCTGCCTCTTTGTTTTTGAAACCTAGGTCCAGCCAACCATGTGACATGGAGTGAGGTGCAACGTACACCGCGGTCAGGAAAAAAGTGTGCACATCCCCACAAAATTTTTCCCATAAAGCTATTTGTTGGATGTCCAGAAACACGCAGACTCCATATTCCACCAATGAAAGTGGCTGGGAGTGCGTTGTATTAATGTACTGGTTGCATTGTGCTTGCCAAGCGAGGATTTATTGGGAAATAGTGACCGCCAGTTTTTTAAAAAAAAATTTACTTCGCCATTTTCTCTGGGGCGTTTTCAAACGTTTGAGGCCGCGGGCCTCCCACCTGCTCCTCTTACCTTACTTGCCCAACTGCTCCCTGACATGGGCGCAGACTAATCTCCTCTATGAGATTATCAAACTAGATTCAGACTTGAATTGATTGGGTTGCAAAAGTGGTTTCAAAGAGAGAGAAAGTTTTATTTTGGTTCATTAATATTATCCAATATTTAATTATGGTTAAAGCCCTTTATTATTATTATAATCTATCTACAGATTTTTTATTGAGCCTAATGCCCAAAATCACTTTTACTCTTATATTTTCAATCACTAAGCAAATTCTTGTAATACAACCAAGTTTCCAACCTACAGACTCTGGATAAATTGCTCCATTAATGCTCTACTGGCCGATGAGATAAGGAAGAATGGCTAAGCCAAGTTACTATTCATCCTATTATTAGGCCTGAGAATACATTAAGTGTTTAATTCCTCCACTCACCTCATTAACTATTTTTCACCACATATTATGCCATCTCACCTATTGGCTTCCTAGTAACAGATAATAGAAACCACCTAATGGTGCTATCATTATTTGATCTCAGTCCAGCCCTCAACAGGGAATCCTGATCTAATCCACCTCTGAACCTGGACTGTGCCATCACCTCCTGCATTCCTGAATCTTCTTCCACTCTCACACGTGGTATTTGCCTATCACTCATCACATTCTTGGTTTTCCCTTAGTACTTAAAATAGTAATAACCTTTTTCTACCAAAGTACTTTTTCAACCTATATTTGTTTTAGTATAAAGTCCAAATTCCTAGGACTAAAGAAATATTATCCAGACAAGTGAGTTATTAGAAGCCTCTGAATCTCTAGAGAAGATTAAGTTCCACTTAAGTTGTCCTGGCTGGCGCCTCTGATTAGATAATCAATTAAGTATCTACCTTCAGCTTGCTGCCAAGAGAGCATAAAGCTGAGATTTGGTGCTCACTACAAAGACACCCCAAGTTGTCATTTTGAAAACGTCAGACACCCTTAGGACAACATATTCATCTACTTAAGAAATTATACCAGGATGAAGAAAAAGCCCCTAAACTTTGCAGATATGAGCTGGGTCTACTCCTGGGAATTTGACCAAGCTTGAACCGACCTGGATGTCACAAGTGCTATGGACAGATTGAGTCATGCACTAATTGAAATGATGGCAACAGCCATGAAAGAAGTGGAAGATGAAATCAAATTTGTATGAGATGTGCAATACTGTGAAAAACAACTTTTTAATCAAGGATTATGCTGAAGAGCTGCTGAACAAATTGCAGATATTGATTTTAAACTAAAAAATTATGATGCGGTAGAGGAAGGATTAGATATGTTTATGATGCTACAAATCGTGTTGCTTTTACTCCAATGACAGAGCAACTCCTTAGAGCGCCGCCAAATCTACCCTCCTATCCCAGAGAAAACTTGGGATAAGTTACTAAAATGGGCTTATCTCAGCTAAGCCAATAAGATTCTCGCCGCCCTCTCCAGAATCCTGCAATGAAGATCTCCAATATGAACCTGAATTTGCTACAGCTGATGATCTGACTGTTACCAATACTGAAGTCCAAGAAAATCTTGAGTTTAATTCTGCAGCTGAAGTGAACACCCTGAAATTAAGCCACACAAAAAACTTGAAACCTGTTATTGGAGAGGTTGAGTCTAATTTGCAACTGAGCCAAAGCCTCCTCCCAATAAAATTAGGCTCTCTGAACAGATGCCTTTGCACTTACCTTATTACCTGTGTTGAAGCTCCTCGCCATTATAATGACAAAATCAGAAAAGCCAATCTGAATGCCTCGACACTCTCTCCATTTTATGGTGCTGATGCTTTACACTAATTTTAATGATGAAATTAAAATAGCTGAACTTAATGCCTCGACACTTTCTCCATTTCTCTGCGCCAATGCTTATCACTGTTTTTTTAGTACTAGATGGTCCCAACCCAAGGGGTAGATTCATCGGTGTAATGCTTATCACTGTTCTAAAACAAAATTGGAACCTCTGAAACCTATTTTAACCCTTTTTCTCATCTTATTTATTTTAAATCTTTCTTTTATCATAATTGTTAGTTTTTATTAATATTTTAGGTTTTCACACCGATGTCAGAGAACTAAAATTCCCTGATGAAACTCAGTCTTATTAAAAGATATACTGAGAAGCTGACACCTGATCACCTTAAAATATTAATGTGATGCTGTGCTCAAATTCTCCTGCCTTTGCCTACCTGCCACATAATTTACCGCTTTTCTTTTTTGCCATGAAGTTTTTTGAGATAGATCTAGCTGCATTTATCTCCTTGACTTAAGCCACGCGCTCTCCTCTCACCAATGTGGGCTTCATCTCTGCCAAATTAGCTGGTAATGCTATTAATCCCAAACGCCTCAAGATTGATGAAAATCTAATTGTCAACTCCATGAGTTTCTTTTTTGGTGACAGATCCTTGCTTTAAAATCAGTTACAAAATGCCCGCCGCTATCTTGAATTCATGCAAGGCCAAAATCAAAATTCCTCGCCTTTCTGTTGAATGGGCCAAAAACTCCGATATTTTTCCTTTGTCATTTTGGCTCCTACAATGGATAGATTCATTCCCAAAACCTTATGTCATTCCAAGGATTCAAGCTGAATTGTCTGAAAGGTAAAACCTACCCAGTGAGAAAGCTGCCGCCTAAAATGAGCTTGAACCTCAAGGATTTAGATAGCTAGGCTAATTTACTAATTCTAAACGCTTACCCACGAATAGTTATTGACAATTTAAAACTAAACTATCCAATATAAATTTTAACGTAATGGATTGGCCCAATGTTACTAAGCTTTACCTTGACCGCAAATCTTACTAAAATTTCTTGAGGAGATGCTGAGGTTTCTCCCTGCATCAGATTGCTTTCTTCATCCCTGGAGTCACTTTTGGTTTCAACTGCAGGTTTAATTTAAGATATCTATACACCTGCTTTATGCAGCTTTATTGCCAATTTTGCATTTTCTTCTCTCTAATTTGTTTTTGTTCCCATCAGCCATAAATATCTTAGTACTGTCTACGTTACTCTGTCCCTTATCTACCTCAACTACCAAGCTAGTGCTACTGACTACCTTGACAAGAAAATGTACCACTTTTAAGATCTGTGATGTCAAACTCTATTTTAGAGCTAAATCTATTGTGACTACCTTTTATCCTCACACTCAGCTCATCTATCCTGGCATCAAAACTAAGGTTGCCATTAATAAGATGAGTGAACTATCCAAACCTTAGGATCCCCGCCTCTTCAAGGTCAGTTTTTTCAGGTGAATGAAATTTATGGGATACCCTGTCCTACATCTGACTGACTATAGATTATGAGCCTGAACCACAACTCTTTTGCTCCAGGCCAACACCAACCCAATTACCTTGGGTTACCACATTTAGCCCAACTCTAGTAGTCTAAGGTCTTAACAAAGCTAGCCTACCCTGGTGAAATCATTGTCACCCTTAGTTAAGGCTTGGAGGAGGCTATGTCAGACTTTGCCTTATTTAGGTGAAGCCTCAACTTTAGGGTTACAATATATTAAATATTTTAATCAACGTCAAAGTTACTGTCATTATAATTGACATTGGTTTATAATTTTATTTGGTATTTAAATTGGGGTTAAATCCTAATTTAATATTATAATTTTATCTACAGATATTTTATTAAGCCTAATGCCTGAAATCACTTATACTTTTATATTTTCAAGCACTAAGCAATCTCCTATAATAACGCTGAGTTTATGACCTGACAAACTCTGGATAAAATGATCCCTTAGTGCTCCACTGGCTGATGATATAGGAGAGAATATCCAAGCCAAATTACTATTCATCCTGATATTAGGTGTCAGACAATTACATGTTTGATATGGGGAAAATAGTATTTTGGTAGTGAATAAGTTGATTAATATCCAAAAAAAATCTAGTCAATTCTTGGTGGAATCCTTATAATCAGAGTAATCCTTCTACTCCTAAACTCCCGCCAAAAACCTCTAATCTAGTTGGCTTGCATGCTCTGAACCTCAGCATTATAGGTCAACCTATCTGGAACCCTACCCAAGCACCAGATCAAATTTGGTGTAAGTCACTAAGGAAAACACACCTCCATTTATAGACCTGAATGGGGTCCAGGGGGATGAAAATATTTTCTTTTAATCACCCACTAAGAGATTTGGTGACCAAATGAACTCCTAATTCTTTCAATATATCTGATTGGCGCAATTACATTTTAATTCTGCCACATGATTACATCATTACAGATGACAAACCAACTCCCACAACAAAAGCCGTGTCAAGGTGGAAAGGATCTCAAGAGGCCTGATTGGCTCAAATTTCATTTTATCTAAATTAAGCAGCCTCGCGCCTATTATATATTCCGCCTATCTTCCTACTTTTAGCCCTGAATTACCTTAAATACAGGGAGTCAACACTATAATTAGGGATTGCTTCTTGCCCCCAAATCGGAACTAATAAAATTATTATTAACTAACTCCTTATACTTATATTTTTAGGCTTAAATTAAATTAGTGGTCAACCTTTCCCCTTTTCCCTGATAGCAGTTGCAAGTTCTCACAATCCTCATTCACTAAATTAATTTTGAAATCTTGTGAAGTAGCAAAAGCAAGCTTAGACTTGCCCAGGCACTCAACAAATGGTGGTAACTACAGAGGACCTGTACACCACAAAACATTTCAAAAATGAAGATTGTTGGGGGGAGTGACCCTCCTAGTCTCCCCGCTGCATCTGAACTCAGGATAGCTGCTATAGAACAGCAGTTATCCAACACCTTATCTCGACTTAAAGTGCACGAATAGTGCCTTTTTGAGGCCCTTTTGGTCCCAGTTCTACCATCTAAAAGCCCTCTTTCAGAGATAAGTTTACCCCTAGTGAGGTTAGCAATGCCTCATTTCTCTTATTTTATGAGTCTGCTATGGAAGGGACAACTGATACTCAAAAGATAAAGCACATCCTCCCCTATCTAAGCCACTCAGTCCAAGAGGTGATGGTTTCTTAAATGGACACCCTTACTACTTGGGTAGAGGTGAAGGAAGGGCTCATTGAGGAATTTGGATCTATGCAGAGCTTGTGCAGAAAAAACAGTCGTTTGTGTGGCTAAGCTCTTAGAGGGCGAATCAGTTGCCACCTTTGTTGAATGGTTTTACAGTGCATCCCAGCCTCTCCTACTCGCTAAAATGCTACCTCTGAATGACGCTGTTGCTGCCATTCTGACTGAATTTTTCAAGCAAACAGCAAGTTAGAATTAGACTGGCCTGCCATCCTGAGTGCCGAAGCACCCAAATGGCAAACCAGAATGCCAGAGGCACTGCTGCTGGTATGACGGTTATGGAACTAGGAAGGAGTTCTGCCAATAATTGCCTATGAGCCATAATCGTTTATAGACATATAGTGAAATACCAGATGAACATGGCCATTAAACCCGAGGGGTGTTGGAATATCAACGGAAAAGTCAGTTTGTTTTTCAACATAAAAAATTAGAATTGGGGAAAGGATTTTTTATTGGAAAAGTAAGAAAGAAAATTGACCAACAGTTTTCTCAGTGCAAGGCAACTGATTAAATAGTGTTCAAATTTGTGGTGAGTCCAAGCAGGGATCAGGTCCCTCAAATTTACCTAACCCAGCAAATTTTTTGGGGAATGGGCAGATAATCTCAATTGGAACCAACATCAAAGGATTCAGCAGCAGGCTGAGTTGCTGTTTGTTTGACCTTGAATGCCTGAACTGAGGCTCAACTGCATTTCCATCAGTTAGCATGACGGCATCTGGCCTGATGAGCAACAGGAAATCCCCAGGGACACCCCATGTAGGGGCGGTCCCAATTGGTTGGAAACGGGTTCAGGATGCTCAACCTGCCCATGCCCAGTCACTGGGCCATTTGTTTGGTCTAATGAGTTACATCAGCCACAACTCCCAATTTTCTGGATTTGGGTTTTGAACTGTGGTCGATGGTTTCTGAAGATACTATCTGCACATTGGGGATCATCCCTGACAATTTTGGGAGGGGGTTGGCGTCGATGAACATATTGGTGACAAGTCAAAACTGTCTGTGATTCTGGACGATGATTCTATATTTGTCCCTTTTTGGCATGCAGTTTCAAATCGTCCAGCTTTGATCCTTTCAGTCTCAAATTCTTCAGCATCAATTTGGTGATCTCAGCACAGATTTCCTTAATGCAGCTGACCAGTTTGACTGAGGTGAGTGAGGGTACTAGGGGGAGGAATCTGAAGAGGGAGGGTTTTTACCCAGCACTCGTCTACCACGTGGGTTAGGTTGCCCTGGGTGACGAGGGGTATAGCCGCCCTCTTTGGCCCCTTTTATTTGGAAATGGAAAGAGCGCCCAATCTACGCACAGGGGATGTTCCCCTGGACTTACATAATTAGCCTCTTACCCCTCTTTAGCCAAATATTGTCTCAGTGAAACTCTCCCTGCGGAATAGATGTGATATAAAAGAGGAATTATTATTGGTTGCTGTTCTCCATGAAGATAAGCCTGCCAAGTGAGTTGTTTTAACCTATTAAGTATCACATGTCATGGAACACTAACCCGTCATTTGGCAGACAGAGTCCACGCTGACTCTCCTGACCCCTCCTGTGCTGATTACCTTTCTAAAGCCAGTTCCTGTGTGGCGCCCTAAACTATACTGCCTTCCCCCATTAAAGGTTGGCCAGAGGGCACCAGGGGTGACAAGTTCAGCTTATCTCTCCCCAGCTTCACCCCAAGTTGGCCTTATGAAATCAGTTGAGTTCTCGCCACACCACGCGCACTCTCCTAAGGGGTTCATCACTGTGGCTCCACCATCACGTCACTCAAAGCCATCCTCCATAACATCACAGCCTCCTCTCTGGCCGCGCATCTAACAAATTCTTCCCTTGGGTGCCACCAATGGTTGGTGAAGCTACAATGATCCCCCAATGGCCAAAAGTGAAGTTGCGATCAAAAAGGCCCTCCTTTGTGTGAAAGGGAAGCCTTTTTGTCGCTCCCCTCCTAATTACTCATTAGTGTGTATCAATAACCCCTTGGACAACAAATATGAAAGGGTTGGAAATCACAAGATGTTATGTCCTAGGTGCTCTTTGGAAGTGCGAATACCAGATAGGTTGGGCTCTGTAAGAGTAAATATGGCGATGTTACCCCAACAGACCTACCTCTGACAAGTGTTGAGATGCTCAGTAGTGATCAACACCACCAGTGATGCTGAACAGCTTATTTCTACACTGATTTGATCAACCCAGCTGTTAATACCCTCCAATCTATTAAAGATAGACACCCTGCAATCGCTCAATACCTTGCCTCCTTCTTTCATTGGAAGAAGGTTCTCACCCTCCCCCTAATTTCAGTAGCACTATTACCCAAGGTAAGGTTGTCATTTAACAAGGTGCGAGTTCTCATCATCCTTGACATGGGGACACCAGTCAATGTGGTTCTTCCAGACCTATCCATAAAATTAAGTTGGCGCCTGACCTGGAATAATATCAAGACTTTGGAACTGCAGGTTCCAACAACACTCAAGATATGGAAGCCTACTTCTCCTTAACCATACAAATTGGGAGGCTCATCTTGTCCGCTCCCTTTGTAGCTTGGACAATAATGCGTATGACTTGCTCATTGGCACTCAATTCATGATTGATTATGACGAAATTATTAACATGAAACAGGGATTCCTCTCCATTCTCAATTATGAAGTTCCCCTAGTTTCTACAAATGATGAGCCTAAGAAGAAAGAGTACTTATGCTTAGTAGAGTACCCTTTGTCCTCCCTCTATCTCCTTTATACAAAGTCAGGAAGAAACACAAAAAAGCTGCCTGACTCTGTGAATGCTTCAGAGGGCATTTAATTGTATGCGTCAGATTAGGTAGTAGTTAAGGCTGGTGAACAAAAGGTGATAGACACCAAGATTGCCTTGAAAATCCCCCACCACTGCCTACTGCGCTTATCAAGTATTTATGGGAAAATTCCTTTGGAACCTCAGGTGTTTCTGGGTATCCTAGACCCCACCTAACAGCAACCAATCAATCTCCTCCTAGAGAATCTTACCAAATAAGGACATGGTTGTAAAGAAACATCTAGAGATTGAAAAAGACCTGCTGATCCCAATTGAGGACATTCAACAAGTCCATTGTATTGGGTCTATGCTAGATATGGGGTTACCCACTAATCAACTGTTATGCACCCTGACTAATGTTCAAATTTACGATGATCTAATCCCAAAGAGCTTGAAAAAGTTCACACTTTATTGGAGTCCTATGGTGATATCTCAAAATCTGATACTGACTATGGGGATATGAAGGATTGGAGCCACACCATTGATGTTGGTGATGCTCACCTTATCTGATCCAAGCCCTATCAGAAATCAAAAGTCAAGGAGCTCCAGATGAGGACGGAGCTTAAACAGTTACTGGATGTGGGGCTTCTGGAGCCTTTCAAAGCTCTTGGACATCCCCTCCATTGCTTATAAAAAAGAATGGAGGTCATTGGGTAGTTATGGACTACCACAAACTGAATAAAATCATCAAAAAAGATAGTTACCCTATTCCCTGAATAGACGACGCTCTGGCCCAACTCTCTGGATACAAGGTGTTTTCCACTATGGTTTTAGCTAGTGGGTATTGGAAAGTGGATCTTTCTCCCCAGGACCAAGAAAAATGTGCCCTTATATGTAGCGAGGGCTTATTTTAAGCCACTCGGCTACCCCAGGGGTTATACAATGCGCCTGCCACATTCCATCAAGCCATGAATCACATTCTTCAGGATATTAAGCTGAGTTGTGTAATCGTCTATCTTGATGATATCAACGTCTTCAAAAAACTTTCAACAAGCACCTCGCGCATCTAAAGAAAGTTTAACGGCTGTGGGCATCTCACATTAAGCTGAAGCCCTCCAAATGCTAGTTTTTACAGAAGAAGTTGGGTTTTCTGGGACACGCTATCCCACAAGATGGGATTCAACCTCTCCAAGGTATGTTGAAGTTATTTCCAAGATGCCTACGCCTAAAACCCTTTGTGATATTCAGATGTTCCTGGGCATGATGGGATACTACCATCAATTTACCCCCAAATTCGCCCATCTCAGTGAGCCCCTCTTACGCCTTTTGACGGAAAATACCTCTTTCCATTGGGGTGCTAAATAAAAAACGCCTTTGAAGGTTGAAAAGGTTGCTGCAGAAAAGGTTAATCTCATACCACCCTGACTATGATAAACCCTACATGTTGTTTAATGATGCTTTTGACTATGCTGTTGGAGCTATCTTGGCTCAATCAGGTGATCATGGGGTTGATCATCCTGTTTCTTACTTCAGTAAAATAATCTCCAAGGCGGAGCGCAATTACAGTGTCATGGAGAAGAAGTGCTTGGCTATTCTGCTCGCTGTCAAACACTTCTTTCCATTACTATATAAAAATCCCTTCAAAGTGATCACTGACCATGC
Organism: Massospora cicadina; assembly: GCA_022478985.1. Lineage (NCBI taxonomy): Eukaryota > Fungi > Entomophthoromycota > Entomophthoromycetes > Entomophthorales > Entomophthoraceae > Massospora > Massospora cicadina. The sequence continues at coordinate 15,646 of JAKSZP010007114.1, read as the reverse complement.
TTTCTGAAGTGGTTGCATAATATAAAGGACACCACGGGGCAGTTGGCACGCTGGGCTCTGAAGCTCCAACATTATGAAATGACCATTGAGCATCTGGAAGGAATGTGCCACATGAATGTAGATGGGTTAACACGGCTGCCCATTCTTCACTTAAACAATAGTGAAGCTGAGACGCTACATGACCTTCTAATGACCCAGACGCTTGGGCTGATGAGGATGAACCCATCCAGAAGATTCTAGCTTGACACTCTCGCAACACCAAGGTGGAGAGAGGGAGGCTATACAAAAAAATAGGGGTGAATTGGTTGTCCTATCTCTGACCTTCAAAGAGAGTACCTGTAATCATGGAGTCTCATTTTATCCTAGGGCATAGCAGAGTATGAAAAACCTAAGGTTGGGTTAAAGAACAATACTACTGGGAGGGAGCCATGGAGACCATAATCAAAGTCCTGGATGCTTATCTGACCTGCAAAAAGCAATCCAGCTTTAAGACTAGGTAATAATACCAACCTACTACTCCTCAGCAGCCTTTCCACACAGTAATCCTAGATTTTGTTGGACATCTACCCCAAACTATAGATGGAAATCATTTTATCTTGGTAGGGATTAATCACTTTACCAAATGGGTTAAGGTTGTGGCTCTTCCTGCTCAAACTGCCAAGGCTACTGCCAATTTCCTCTATCAGAGTATCATCACTCGCCATGGTTGCCCCGAGGTTCTTCTCTTTGATTAGGGAAAAACTTCACTTCAAGAGTGGTCAAGATCTTAGCCACCTCCATGGGAGCCCAGAACTCTTCTCAGCCCCCTACAACCCTTCCACAAATGGTTCTATGGTAAGGTACAACGGAACTTTGGCCTCTATATTATGAAAGATGGCTACTTCAGACCCTCTCCACTTGGATCTATATTTGTCAAGTGCTTTCATGGCCTACCATATCAGTTACCACTGATCCTCAAAATTTCTCCTATCCACATGTTGTATGGCCAAGAACCTGGAGTGCTTGAGTTATTAACCAAAGATGTTCTCCCAGATAGGACTGATGATTTGTATCAAGCCATTAATAAGTTGCCCCAGCGCATCACTCAGCTACAGTCTGAGGCTATGACCAATTTAGCATAAATTGTCACAAAGGAGGACAAAGCCGCTAATGAGCTCTGGCCACCTCTTACTTCTGTTCAAGGGTCAGACTTGGTGCTCTATTATCTAACTTTATCATTTCTAGAAGGGAAAGGCTTGGGTCCATCTGGGAAGGGCCTTTTGCCATCACATATAAGAGAGAAAATGAATACTCTACCAAATACTTTGCTTCTGGAGTTACCACTAACCAAGTTCATGGGAAGTTCTTGTGGCATTATTCCACCCTTAGCACTCTTAAGGGTGTAATATCTGAAAATTACATGTTTGAGATAGGTAAAAAAGTATTTTATCAGTGAATAAGTCAATCATTATATAAACCCTAGTTGATTCTCAGTAAAATCCTTCAAATCAGAGTCATCCTTCTAATTCTAAACTCCCACCAAAAACCCCTAATCTATTGTCATGGGTGCTCTGCAAACCCAGCAGAATAGGCCAATCCAAATGGAGCTTGCCCAAGCACTAGCTTGAATATGGTGCAAACCAGTAAGTAAAACGCACCCTATTTATAGACCTGAAGGGGGTCCAGGGGGATGAAAATACTTTCTGCCAATCACCCACTTAGAGATTTGGTGACCAGCCAGACTCCTAATACTTTCCATATAGCTGATTGGCGCAATTACATCTCAATGCTACCACATGGTTAAATCATTCCAGCTGACAATCCAACTTTCATGACAAAATCCGTGTCAAGACAGAAAGGATCTCAGAAGACCTGATTGGCTCTAATCTCATTTATCTAAATTGATCAGCCTTGCACCTATTATGAATCCTGCTGCCCTTCCTATTTTTAGCCCCAAATTATCTTAGATACATTGAGTTGACATTATTATTGGGTGTAGCTCCTTAGCCCCAAATTGGAACTGGTAAGTTATTATAGAAATCTAACTTCTTATCCTTATATTTTCATACAAAAAATTATAATAGTGGTCAACCTCTCCCTAATCCTTGATAGCAGTTGTGAGTTCTCACACTCAGCATTCTACTAAAATATCGTTGAAATCCTGTGCAGTAGCACTGGCAAGCTTAAACTTGGTCAGGATTCCAACATTAAATATGAGGGTATATTTAGTGTTAAGCTTCTCTACTCACCTCATTAACTATCTTTCACCACATATTATGCCTTCTCACCTATTGGCTTCCTAGTAACAGATAACTGAAACCACCTAATGGTGCTATCAATATTTGATCTCAGCCCAGCCCTCAACAGGGAATCCTGATCTACTCCAACTATGAACCTAAACTGTGCCATCACCTCCTGCATCCCTGAATCTCCTTTCACTATCACACGTGGTATTTGCCTATCACTCATCATATTTTAATTTTCCCTTGGTACTTTAAATAGTACTAACCTTTTTCTTAATAAAGTGGTTTTTCAACCTATATTTATTTTTAGCTTAAAGTCTAAATCCCTAGGACTGAAGAAATATTATCCAGCCAAGAGAATTATTAGGAACTTCTGAATCTCTAGAGAAGGTTAAGTTCCACCCAAGTTGTCCTGCCTGGCACCTCCAAGTAGCTAACCAGTTAAATATTTACCCTCGGCTTGTTGCCAGGAGAGCGCAAAGCTGAAAGTAAGGATTTAATAAAACTAATCCAATCAAACCTCTTGAAAATATTTGCACCTCAGCTGATGACCTGAGGTCCTAGGTGCTGATTGGTGGATAAAATAGTTTCAGCCCCCTGAACCCCCTTCAGGTCTATAAAAGGGGTCATTTCCACTTGGGAAGTTGAACTAAATTGCAGTTGGGGCATGGACTGGTGACCTGGGAAGGGGTCCCCCAATTCCCCTGAGGGTTTGGCATAACCATATTAACAGCAAGGCGATTTGGCTGAGGCATAGGGGTAGAAGTATTACCCCAATTGGGATTATTCAGCTGAGAGTTGGAATGGGAGGTTTTACCAATTTTTTTTGGACAGATTTGATCTCAGGACATCCTTACCAATTAGCCGCATATCCAATTGTCTGACAACCAAAATCAGTTTACTTTCAGTAAAATCACGCTCTACATCGTAAAATATTTTTATAGATGATTTTGTTAGAATCCATACCAAAGCATTACTTTACTAGGTTATATAAGTGAAGTCAACTTTTTTATGGTACAGTTGCATAGGCAATGGACTTTTAAGGCATTAGAAGGCTTGTAAATGCCGATCTAAGGCATCCCTACCGCCTTAGCTGAGCTCTGAAGACTAAACGCTTGACATGGGATTATATTTGATCTTCCAATTGCATTGTAGAGTTACCTTTGATCTATTTTGTTAAGCCAGTTATACCATTATCACATAGGGCAGATATATGATTAGTAAAAAATGGAAGGACTGACTGTAGAGTAAGGCTATGAAACCTTAAAAGATAGGTTTAAGCCTAGCTAAGGATCCAGTAAGCCTATGACTTGGGGTAGATGGGTGGGATTGAATTTATTCATCCGTTACGCACCCAAGGGAGGCGGACTTGACCGTCTTTATGTATTTATAGAGCGTGCCCCGCGTGGCCTTAAGGGGCGGGGGTGACCATAAAGCCTTCCTAGCGGCGAGTTCCTGGTCCGAAACCTCGGGGAGGCCAATGTAACGGGTGGTGGCGTCAATAACGACCCGGTCGCCGGTCCTAACCAGTGCGATCGGCCCACCCTCCTGGGCCTCCGGAGCGACGTGGCCAATGATAAACCCGTGGCTGCCGCCGGAAAAGCGCCCATCCGTCATCATGGCCACGTCGTTCCCCAGCCCGGCCCCCATCACGGCACTCGTGGGTGTCAGCATTTCGGGCATACCGGGGCCGCCTTTGGGGCCCTCGTATCGGATGATGATGGCGTCGCCTTTCCTGATTTGGTTGGTTTCGAGGGCCATTAGCATGTCCTCCTCACAGTCGAACACGTTGGCCCGTCCTTCGAAGCGTAGGCCCTCCTTACCGGTAATCTTGGCCACCGACCCTTCGGGAGCAATGTTGCCGCGCAAAACTTGGATGTGGCCGGTTTCCTTGATGGGAGACCGGGCATCGTGGATGATTTTCTGGCCCGGAGTTAACTTGGGGAGAGGAGCGAGGTTTTCCTCAACCGTCTTCCCCGTCACAGTGAGACAGTCGCCATGGATCCAGCCCAGCTTATGAAGATATTTCATGACGGCCGGAGTACCGCCAACGCCGTGAAGGTCTTCCACCACGTATTGGCCGCTCGGCTTAAGGTCCGCAAGGAGGGGCGTCCTGTCACTGAACGTTTGGAAATCGTCGAGCGTGAGTTCGACTCCGACGGCCCGCGCCATCGCGATCAGATGCAGCACCGCGTTAGTGGACCCTATATTGTTCAGTTGAAGGCATCCGGTTTACCTCCAAGCGCCATGACGACCACCATGGCATTCTCAAACGCCTTGCGCGTCATAATGTCCCGAGGTTTGATATCCTTCTCCAAGAGGGCTCGGATATACGTACCCACTTCGAAACACTCCTTCAATTTATCTTCACTTTCGGCGGGCGCTGAGGATGAGTATGGTAAAGCCATGCCCATAGCCTCGATGGCGGCGGCCACTGATAAAGGTCGTGTCTCAGCAAACCCCCAAGTAGTAGAGTATAAAATTTTGGTTACTTGTATTCGCAGTGTACATCCCCCCGCAGGCACCCGCACCGGGGCAAGAGTGACGTATGACTTCGGACCGCTCGGACTCCGAGATGCTCCCGGCGATAAACTCTCCGTAGCTCTGGAACGCCGAAATGATGTCGAGCTTCTGGCCTGGGCGGCACGAGGCGCCCCCCGGCCTAATGGTCCCACCATACACCATTATGGAGGGCCGGTTGACACGCCCCATGGCTATCAGGCAACCGGGCATATTCTTATCGCAGCCTAAATTTGGTATCAAACTTCGTCCAGTTTAAAAATGGAACAATTTGTGTGAAGGTTGTAAAGGCTAACCTGGAATAGAAATATTGGCATCGTAATATTGTCCGCCCATCACCTGGAGATTAGTAGCTAGGTCGCCACAGTTACCGTCTCAATACTATCCGCGATAATCTCACGCGACTGGAGCGAAAACGACATGCCATCCGTCCCGTTCGTCATCTCCGTCGCTGACCCCGATCGTATTGAAGCGATATCCCACCAGACCTGCAGCCTGGACGCCCTCCTTCACTCGGATGGCTAATTTGTCAAGATGCATGTTGCACGGGTTGCCCTCGTACCAGCTACAACAGGTTATAATAAGTATCATTAGGGGAAAAGGTAAAGTAAAGCCTACACGCTCGATATCCCAACCTGGGCCTTGTTCATATCCTCCGGCTTGAGGCCGGTGGCATATACTGACAATTTAGCAACAATACACGTATAAATACAAGGCTTAGGACTAGCCATAAAATTACTTACGCATGGCTTGCGCAGCGCCACGGGACTTGGGTTGGGTCAGCTCAGAGCTGAACCGATTGATTCTCCTGTCGCCCTCTTCCAACTCTACCAAACTCTTCTCCGTGCCCCGGGAGTGAACTCCGCTACACATTATACGAGATGCAGTAGGCTGGCCCAAACGTCTAATGGCCTGGACGTACCCTCCAGTTTGCCTGACCCTTACGAGATTTATCATAACAATAAGTTTACCACCACCTGAGGTTTTAATTTTTTAAAATGGGTATCCATATTTTATCATAGATCCCACCCTAAATTTTGGGTGGCTTAGCATGACCTCCCAATTATAATTTATCATAACAATAAGTTTACCACCACCTGAGGTTTTAATTTTTTAAAATGGGTATCCATATTTTATCATAGATCCCACCCTAAATTTTGGGTGGCTTAGCATGACCTCCCAATTATAAGATAATCTTACGTTGTCAGATAGTCGGGTGGCGCTTGTGTATTCGCCGATTAAAATTTTTATCGTTACTCATTTTTATCATAATTTACCTATTGCTTATAGAACATTTTAATTTTATTCGGGGAAGGCCGACCAGGCTGCTTTAAGAACGTTTTATTTTTATTTTCACATTGAGCAGGCATATAATCTTATTCTAATACTAATAAGGTTCAAGCGTTTAATCTCCAATCCATGTTGTAAGTTTATTTTATTAAAGTTCAATAGTGAATCCTCCCCCTGAAGATATAAAAATCATTACTCAAGTTATCAGAAAATCTTGGCCAGCCTGCCAACTCAGGGATCAGAGCCATTTCAACCGCCGCTCAAGTAACTCATTGTAAAGTGGTGGCCAATTTGCTATTTCTTCATTAAAGTGGTGATCCTGTTAACAAACTTGAATCTTTTTATAAAACCATGATGAACTAAATAATAACCCTGGTCTTTATGCACTTGTGTATGACAAACACTCGGAAACTTTCGAATAGATCAATTGTTGAGTGGTTAGATAATTATAAATTTGGGGTGATGATTATAGAGTAAGCATAAAATAAAGCCTCCTTGAAGTACCTAGCCTAATTGTGGGTGCTGCAAGAAGATGGTACAGAACTAACTTCCCATTTTATACCTTGGATAAGTAAAAGGAATGTGCATGTGCCAACTTTTTTATCTAACCTATACAATCAAAAAAACCATTGGATTTACTTTAAGGGCTACAGAAATGTCAGAAAACTTCTAGACAAGTTTGAGGTTTCACTCAGTTAATTGTACCAATTTGGAAACTGCTAGAATAATAAAATGAACGAACAGCTATGTTGGATCCAGGGGTTTTGATGCTTGCAGGTGCTATTCTGCCCTGGATTTCCACAATCATTTTGCAGGAGACTGTTCTTTCTCTACTGCTGGATAGAATATAATCAGGGGAGTTGGTCAACCACTTATGATTAAATTTAATAAAAATGAAATAACTTAAAGTTTTGGTTTTTTAAGAACTTTATTAGTTATCTCAAGGGTTAAGAAACAAACCCCTTTAATAAGTCAATACTTTTTATTTAAAGTGTTGAGGCTTGAAGTTTGGATTGTATAGTAAATTTCAAATTAGGTAATATAGGCTGTGGACCTATCAAATTGTTCAAAACTTGGCTTACTTCAGGAAGTGACTGATGGTGGGTGATGACAGATAGTTTAGTTCTATGAGGTAGGTTTTTGATATTTTTTTCAGACATTTGCCTTTGCAGCTGAAAATGAAGAATGTTTTAGGTCAATCTCAGCCAAAAAGGGAAATGTCAGCCATTTGCAACTATCCAAGAATTTTAAGAGTGATTCTAGCAATAAAACCAATGCTATCAAAACATTTCAGCCAAAATTCCCCAGCTGACTCTTGGTGGAACCCCATTTGTTGGACATTTGCCTTTGCAGACTAAAGATAATAATGCTGTAGGTCAAGTTCTGCAAAAAAGGGAGATGTCAGCCATTTTCAATATTCTGATATCATTAAGAGCTTGTTATTAAAATTAATAATAATAAAGTTGAGGAAATTGGCCAAAAGTCCCTGGTCAATTCTTGGAGGAACCCCCATTAATTGGGGAATCACCAGTTTGAAACCCATATGGGCAGTAGTAAAATCAGTGGGTTGGATTTCTCTGACCATACCACAGACCTTGGGAGAATCATCAGAAGGCACTCCCTGACCCCAACAGAGTCCTTCAACACACCTGCACGGGGACCCCCTTTTTATAGGCTTGGCAGGGGTCCCCCAAGGTGCAAGAAATTTCTCAGGTGGTGACTAGCTCAAGTTTATAAAAATGTTACATCATGGGTACATTTAGGCCAATCAGAATTCCATTTCCTTTGTTCCATTGCCCAGATGCAAGTTCCCAAACTATGATATGTTGTTCCTGCATATTTACTAATTTAAACTCATGCAGGCTATTTTGAATATATTCTCAAATTCCCCCTCAACCTTCAAATTACTTTAAATACTAGATAGTCAGAGGTTGAGGATCATTGTTTTCCTCTTTATTGTGCGCTTGATAAAAACCTTAAAAATCCAATTTTATTAACACTTTTATTTAAATCTTTATTTATTAAATATATTTGTGGAAACCAGCTGATGGAAGCACCAGCGAGCATAATTAGGCTGGTTTCCCACACCGTTAATTAGGGTAACACAAATTAGAAATCTCTACAGAAACCAAACATAAAATTGTATGGTCAGATTACTCTGACCACATGATGGACTTTGAGGTTACCAACAGAAGGCACTCCCCCACCACCCAAAATTCCTTTAATGCACCTATGTGGGGACCCCCCCTTTATAGGCTTGGCAGGGGTCCCCCAAGGTATAAGAAATTTCTCAGGAAGTGATTGGCTCAATCATAAAAATGTTACCTCATGGGTATATTATGGACAATCACAATCCCTCTTCTTTCACTCTGCTGCCCTGAAAGTGAGTTCCCAAGTTGTGATATGCTATTCCTGCATATTACCTAAATTGGAAGCATTAAGACTATTTCAAACTTATCCCTGAATTCCCTCCAACCTTCAAAAGTAGTATAAATACTAATAGTCAAAAATTGGAAAACATTCTTTTTTCTTATACTCCCACACTCTAATAAAAACAACTAAAAATTAAGTTTTTATTTGCGTTAATTATAATTTTATTAAAAAATTTGTGTGGAATTCAGTGGTGTAAGCACCAGCAAGCACACAAGAGCTGGATCCCTACAATTTGGTGCTCACTACAGGGGTCTCCTGTACATTACAAAATTTGTCAAAAGTGGAGGCTACAACCATGAGTAACCCTCCCACTTTCCTCATCACTTGGAATATCATTTAGTTGCTCTGAAAAAGCAACTCACAAGCACTCTGTCCTGACTCAATGAACTTGAGCAGAGCCCTCTAAACCCATGTTTTTACAACAAGTATATCCCTGGAAAAGGGAGTATTGCAACCTTTTTGTATGTTTACAAAGCTTCCATGGATGGTGCAACAGACAAGCAAAAAGTGCAACAAATCCTTTCTTGTTTAAGCTGTATAGTGTAAGAAATGATAGTTTCTTACCTGGCCCCTCTGCACACCTGGGCAGAGGTGAAGGAGGCTCTTATAGCTAAAGTTGGATCAAAGCAAAGTCTATACAGGGAAAAACATGCTTTTATGTGTCTTAGTATGTATGAAGGTGAATCAACCATTGCCTTTGATGAACGATTTTATCTCGCTGCACAAAGGTTATCAGCCTCAAACTTGATTACCCTTGATGATGCTATTGCTGCCCTGTTAGCTGGGTTGGTGTATCAGCCTTCTCTAGCCAGACATATCATATCAGTGAAACGCCACTTCACAAACATCCATGATATTAAAGAGGCTTTTTTTGAAGTGGCTGACTTCCAATTATGTGTTAACTCAAATGATGTTGAGGTGAAACCTTCAGCATTAACCATTGAGGAGCTTTTGCTAGTTGAACAGAGAGGAGTTAGCTACCTGTGTCCCTCCTCCCTGCTAAACTTGTTCCCTCAATGCGTTTTAAAAAGGATATCACTCCTTTTTATAAAAGCTTGTAAGGTAGTACCAACCATATGTCCGCACAAGCCCTCTAACACTGCTGTGCCTACCCCTCCAGCTAAGCTGGTAATTTCAAGCCCTAAGGTTATTGCATCCCCTCTAGCCACCTCCCCAACCCCCATCGCGTCCTTGTCAGTTGTTGAGAGTACCTTTGGGGATAAATATGAGGGGGTGATGACGATGTTGGTTACTACATATTGGGAGCTCCTGAAGAGGTAGAGGCTCCTTATCATTCGAACGCTGGAGGAGTAGATGAGACCACCATACCTGAGGAAACGTACCTCAGCCAAATTCTAGGGTTTCCCAAAGTTATTGACACTGCCAGTGATGGTAATCACTTTATATCTAGCTTAATTTGATCTATTCAGTGGGTTCATACCATGAAATCCATCCTGGATAAATACCCCATGACTGCTCTGAATCTTAACTCCACTTTCCTGCTCAAGGAAGTCTTAGCCTTATCACCTAACTTTGGAGGAACCCTCACTAAGGTTGAAGTGGTCATCCAAAAGGCTCAAATCATGGCCATCCTGTACACAGGCTCCTCAGTCAACGTGATCTCCACTAAGCTGATTAAAAAGATAAAGCTAGCACCTGACTTGGAGTTTACGCAAGAATTTGGAGCCACTGGCCCACACAATACCCGTGCTATTGGGTCATACTCTTCCCTTCCCATCTGAATTAGGAAGCTTATCCTATCAACCCTGCTGTGGCTTTAAACAAAAATGTATATGATACGCTCATTGGCACTCAATTTAAGATTGAGTATGAAGGAATAATCAACATGAAGCAAGGTTTCATTTTGTTGCTCAACTATGAAGTCCCTTTAATCTTATCCAATAAAGAACCCAGCAAGCATGAATACTCTTGCTTGGTTGAATACCCCTTCTCAGCTATAACATTGCCTTATTCTAAGTCTAAGCGTAACACAAAAAAATTGCCTAAATCAGTGGATGTTAAGGAGGGTATACCGTTTTATGCTGCAGACAAGGTCTTGATTAAGCCTGATGAACAAAGAGTGGTTGACACTAAAATCACACTAAAAATCCCACATCATTGCTTATTACACCTCATAGGTATTGAGGGCGTTAGCCCCTTTGAGCCTCGTGTATTGCCTGGGATAGTAGACCCAGCCTATCAGAGGCCAATTACCATTCTACAGGGAAACCTCACTGGGAAGGACATGATCATACGGAAACACCAGGAGATTGGCAGAGGTTTCCTACTCACAGTAGAGGACATCAAACATAGTTACTCCATTGGCTCTATGGCGGATTTGGGCCTACCCATTGATAACATGGTGTGTACCTTGCCCAATGTTCATATTTCGGATAAGCTAACCCCAGAGGAGTTGGAGAAAGTTAATACCTTGCTGGACGAATATAGTGACATCTTCTCTAAATCAGATACCAACTATGGCCACATGAAGGGCTGTTGCCACTCCATTGATGTTGGTGATGCCCAGCCTATAAGGTCCAAACTTTATTGTAAGTCAAAGTTGGAGGAACAACAGATGAGGACGGAGCTCCAGCAGTTATTAGACGCGAGGTTACTCATTCCTTCACAAAGCCCTTGGTCTTCACCTCTCTTACTAATTAAAAAGAAAATGGAGGTCCTCACATAGTCATGGATCACCATAGGTTGAATAACCTCATTAAGAAAAATAGCTATCCTATCCCTCGCATTGATGATGCCCTGGCCCAACTCTCTGGCTCTAACTTCTTCTCCGCTATGGATTTGGCCAGTGGCTATTGGCAAATGGACCTTTCTCTTTAAGATCAGGAGAAATGCGCTCTTATTTGTAGTGAAGGCCTCTTCCAACCCACATGATTACCCCAAGGGTTGTGCAACGCATCTGCCTCTTTCCAGAGTGCGATGGATCACATCTTGCAGAACCTCAAGTTGACTTGTGTCATTGTCTATCTTGATGACATCACGGTGTTCTCAAAAACCTTCAACAAGCATCTTGATCACCTGAAGGAGGTGTTTCAACAGTTACGTACATCTAATATCAAGTTGAAGCCCTTGAAGTGTACCTTCTTCCAAAGGAAATTAGATTTCCTTGGACTCTATTTCTCAGTAAGGGATTCAACCCATGCAGGACAAGGTCAAAGCCATTGCAAAAATGCCAGCCCCTAAAAATTTACTGGATAATCAGGTATTTCTAGAGATGATGGGTATCACCATCAGTTCATCCCTAAGTTCACCCAACTCAGTGAGCCCCTTGTACATCTATTAACCAAGAATACCCCTTTTTATTGGAGTGTTGAACAAAAGGCCGCTTTTGAGACAATGAAGCAACTGCTACAACAACGTCCTATCTTACAGCACCCAAATTATAATAAACCGTTTATCTTGTTTGCTGATGCCTCAGACTACGCTGTTGGGGCCATATTAGTCCAATTGGATGAAAGCGGAGTTAACCATCCTGTATCCTATTTTAGTAAGATGCTGTAAAAGGCAGAACGCAACTACAGTGTAACGGAGAAGGAGTGCCTTGAAGTTCTGTTAGCTGTGAAACACTACCGCCCTTTTCTGTATGGAACCACCTTCACTGTAGTTATGGACCATGCATCCCTAAAGTGGTTACAGAACATGAGGGATCCTACTGGTCGGCTAGCTTGCTGGGGTCTCAAGCTCAAGCCTGACGACATGAAAATCAAACACTGTCTGAAACCCGTCAATTGAATGTTGATGGGTTAACTCAGCTACCAGTCCTTCACTTAGATAATAATGAGGTAGAGAGGTTACATGACCTTTTAATGACTCCCAATGAATGTCAGGATGAGGATGAGCCTATTCAGAAGACGTTAGCCTGGCACCCCCATATCACTAAAAGTTGAAAATGGGAAGTTATATAAGCAGGTGGGGACAAATTGACTGCCTTGCCTTTGGCCCTCAGAATGAGTACCTGATATACTAAAAGCTCACTCCACCCTAGGTCATGGAGAATCAAAAAAAACTTATGAGTGGATCAAGGACTGATACTATTGGGATGGAATGATGGAAGCTAGTGTTGACGTCTTGGAAGCTTGCCTTACATGTAAAAAGCAATCCAGTTCAAGACTAGATATCAGTATCAACCTACTACCCCTCAACAACCATTTCACACCATTAGTTTGGATGTAGTAGGTCCCCTTCCTCAATCTACTAGTGGCAACAAATTTATCATAGTAGCTATTGACAATTTCACCATGTGGATGGAAGCAGTGGCTCTTCCTTCTCAAACTGCCAAGGCCACCCCCACCTTTTTACTCCAACACATTTTCACACTTCACGGCTGCCCCCAAGTACTACTCTGCGATAATGGTAAGAACTTCACCTCCAGAGTAGTCAAAATCCTGGCCACATCTATTGGAGCACAACAACTCTCCTCAGCTCCATATAACCCCTCCACAAATGGTTTCGTGGAAAGAGCAAATGGGACATTGATTTCTATTCTTTGGAAAATGGCCTCCTCCGATTCACTTCACTGGGATTAATTCCTACCTAGTGCTCTTATGGCCTACCAAATAAGTTATCAACAGGTTTTGAAAATTTCCCCTATCTGTGCTTTGTATGGGTGAGAACTAGGACTACTGCCCTCTTAGTCAAAGATGTATTTTCCTCTAGAGTTGACGAACCTGAGAAGGTCATGAGAAGATTGGCTCAGTGCATCATTCAACTCCAATCTGAGGCAATGACCAATTTAGCAAAAACTGTGACTAAAGAAGGCCTAGCAGCAAATGAGCTTAGAACCCCCTTCCTACATTTCAAGTGTCCAATATGGTATTATATTACCATAACTGCATCACTCATAGAAGTGGTAAGCTTGGAACAATTTGGGAGGGTCCCTTCACGATCACATACAAGAGAGGAAAAGAATATTTCATAAAGTCACTAGCTACTGGTATTACCATTAATTGCATACATGGACATTTCCTCTGGCCTTACTTGTCCCCCAACATTCTTGAGGGGGGTGATGTTAGACATTTGCCTTTGCAGCTGAAAAAGAAGAAATTTTTAAATCAATCTCAGCCAAAAAAGGGAAATGTCAGCCATTTTCAATTATCTGAGGATTTTAAGAGTGATTCTAACAATAATAAAACCAAGGCTATCAAAAAATATGGCCAAAAGTCCCTGGCTGACTCTCAGTAGAATCCATTATTTGGGTAACACAATTTTGAAACTCAATGGGCACCAAACATAAATTGAATGGCCAAATTACTCTGACCACATGACGGACTTTGGGGGTTACCATTGGAAGGCACTCCCCCCACCACCCAAAAGTCCTTCAAAGCACCTATGTGGGGACCCCCTTTTATAGGCTTGGTGAGGGTCCCCCAAGGCGCAAGAAATTTCTTGGGTGGTGATTGGCTCAAGTTTATAAAAATGTTACCTCATGGGTACGTTCTGGCCAATCACAATTCCTCTTCTTTCGCTCCACTGCCCTGAAGCGAGTTCCCAAGTTGTGATATACTTTTCCTGCATACTACCTAAATTGGAAGCATCAAGGCTATTTCAAAACTTATTCCTAAATACCCTCTGACCTTCAAAAGTAGTATAAATACTAATAGTCAAAAATTGGAAAGCATCATTTTTTATACTCCCACACCCCTAATAAAAACAACTTAAAAATTAAGTTTTTATTAGCGTTAATTATTGTTTTATTATAAAAGTTTTTATATAATCCAGTGGCATAAGCTTCAGCGAGCACACATGAGCTGGATTCCTATAATTTTAACCAATTATTTGATGGGAAAATATTTGCACATTGCAAGGGTCTCTTTAACCCTATAAAAGGGGCCAGTCTCCACAGTGTAAGTTGAACTGAATTCGTTGTTAGATGGGGAGGGGCCTTAGAATAGCTTCCTTGATTCTGCCTCATAGTTGGCAAATTACTGCCCGAACTAGTATTATTTGCTCAAGTTTTATTGATAAAATTGTTACCCCAATCACAGAGTTCATCTATGAATTGACCAGGGTCTTTTGGATGATTTTCTATCATTCACCTCTGAACCACTATTTATTATACATCATACTTGTAATTGTCTGACAACCTACTATAATAGTCCCAAGAAACTCTATTGTAGCTGTAAATTAATACTATATCAGTACATAACACTTTTATTCAAATCATACCATTGATATCTGATGATGCTATACAAGCTTAACAAGTTTAGAAATGAACATATCTCAAACCAAAAAACCTAATTTAGATGAAGAAGAAGCTGAAGGCAAAGTTATTACAAAGGTTCAAATATTATCCCTTCTTCCGGATTTACTTCATAGAATTTTACTAAATTATACAAGCATAATAACTTACCATGTTAGCATAAGAATATATTTTATAAAACAACCTCTACTGTCTGTATTTATTTGGGGAAGATCGACCAGGGGACAAGCACTTCTGATGTAGTAGGGAAACTAATGAAATTCGAAAAATCAAAGACACCCCAGAGGGTTCAAGGCCCCTCTTGTTGTCTCCAGGATCATCAAGTTTAGGACGGTAGGGAAGGGGGGTTATGCTGGCTTACTCTTGGATACAGCCTGTGTGAAGGAAAGGATCAACCTTTAGGAACCATATGGGGAACCATGTGTTGATTTTCCTCCTGTTATGGGGGGTCATGTGTCCAAACAGCCATGCTTGAAAATGTTCCAATATATGGCTGTGGAAGCGATGGATGGCTTATTGGATTGTAGGTGCTGCTCCTGTGAACGATTTCAATACTATCATATGGATCGTCCATAGTGCTATTGCTTATATTAATGCCCTGAGGGATGGATGGATAGGAGAGCCCATGTTTATAGCGAACATGTTCCTTGCTAGGCTGAATGGATGTCCATTTTCTTTGTGGAATAGGCGCATGGCCTCTTTCCATATAGCCACTGATGTTGGGCATTGTTCTAAACGGTGGGCTAAGCTTCCATACTGACCACATATTGTACATGAGGTATGAGTGGCATTCGACTGTTCTGCTGTGCGGTATACTCTCCTCATGCACCTCCATACATGTGCTCTTATCCTGGGTTGGAGTAGAGGGTGATGTGTGTATCTCCATACTCTTCTTTGACTCTCCAGGTTGTAGGGTATGTCCATATGGTCCAGGTAATCTATCCTGGCTATGGTACTTGGATTT